>CAXFZM010000255.1:0-5000 GCA_964007475.1 Hybos culiciformis
TAACGATGCCTAGAATCAATTGTAAACGACTTTGGTAACGGGCAAGGTGTTGTAAGTGGTAGAGCAGCTGCCATACTGCGATCCACTGAAGCTTATCCTTTGCTTGATGATTCGAGAATTATTAATTTAAATCTCAAAAACAAACTATATTATTATATATGATTTATGTGTGGTTCATATTTATATATAATAATATAGTTGAAATATTGGTTGGTTGAAATATTGGAATTGGTTGGTTTGTTAATAATATATATTATTTATATATTATTAAGAGAGAGAGAGTATACTATATATCCGCCCTATATAGTATATTATAATAATAATATATTATTATATTATTATATTGAGATACGTTGGAATATGGAATTGTTTGGTTGGTTAATAATATGTATTATTTACATATATTATAAGGAGGAAAAGTAGTATATTATATATCCGTCCTATATAGTATACTATAATAATATAATTATTATATTATTATATTGAGATTCGAATATTATTATTAAGTTAAATCTTATTAATTAATAATTTGATAATTTATGTGTTTCATAATAATATAATAGTTGTTGGAATATGGAATTGTTTGGTTGGTTTAATAATATGTATTATTTATATATATTATAAGGAGGAAAAGTAGTATATTATATATCCGCCCTATATAGTATACTATAATAATATAATTATTATATTATTATATTGAGATTCAAATATTATTATTAAGTTAAATCTTATTAATTAATAATTTGATAATTTATGTGTTTCATAATAATATAATAGTTGTTGGAATATGGAATTGTTTGGTTGGTTGGTTTAATAATATGTATTATTTATATATATTATAAGGAGGAAAAGTAGTATATTATATATTCGCCCTATATAGTATACTATAATAATATAATTATTATATTATTATATTGAGATTCGAGAATTATTATTAAGTTAATAAATCTATATAAAGAAATATAATAATATAAATTAATTTTTCTTTATATAATTCTTATAAATTATAATAGTTCATGTGTTTCATAATAATATAATAGTTGTTGGAATATGGAATTTGTTTGGGTTAATAATATATATTATTTATATATTTATAAGGAGAAAAATAGTATATTAAATATATATACGGCCTATATAGTATACTATAATAATATATTTATTATATCTCGAAGAGAATAATAAAGAATAAAAGTTTAAAGAATTTTTCTTATACATATATATAGTAATAATATATTATTATTAATAATGATTTTATTCAAATAAATTTGAAATAAGATCATAGTTTGGGGTTGGTGGTTGTGTTAATTAATGAATAAGATATATTTAATTATATTTATATTCTATAGAGAGATAAATATGTGTTCATAAATTTTTCACAGATTCTCAATATTATCTACCGTTTTTCGATATTATCTAGTATAATAATAGAGTTGTATAAAAAATTCAAGTACATAAATAAAAAAAAAAATTTAATTTTAAAAATTATCATGAAATATCATGAAAATAATAAAAAAGACAAAAGACTTGAATATTTTATATAATTATTAGATAATATCGACGGGCGGTATGTAATGACATAAAAAACTTATGTACATTGTTTATCATAAATAAAATAATTTTTAAAAATTATTAGTCTTAATGAAAAAAAAAAAAATATAATAACAAAACATGATATAAAATTTTTCTTTCCAAGGTAAAAAAAAAAACTTTTTTTATATGAAAATTTTCTATATTCGATATTATTTGCAAAATAGTATTGATATTGATGAAATTAAATGCCTTAAAAAAATTAAGATTTATATGTATAATAATTTAGTTAAATAGTTTAAAATGAAATTTATTTAATTAAATGGATTAAATTTCGATTTATATAATCAAAAATTCAATAAAAAGTCCTAAAATTCAATTTATGTAAAGAAAAACACTATACACAATGTCTTTACATTTCAATTATCTAGCATTTTTGATTTAAAAAGATTTTGAAGTTTTTGGGCCGGGTACCCATTCCCAACTAACCTTTATTTCATCGAAAATAATTTTTTTGATAAAAAAAAATGTTTGGTCTTTTTTGGGTAGGAGACCCCTCCCCTCCTGCTCCGATCCAAAATTTTCATGCCGACCACGTTCATTTAACGACAGGTAACGTTTACAATTAAAAAAATAAAATAAAAATTTTTTTTGGGCCGGGTCGATCCTACTCCTTCTACTACTACTCAAAATTTTAAGCCAACTAACCTTTATTTCATCGAAAATAATTTTTTTGATAAAAAAAAAATTTTGGTCTTTTTTGGGTAGGAGACCCCCTCCCCCCCCTGCTCCGACACTAAATTTTCATGCCGTCCACGTTCATTTAACGACAGGTAACTTTTCCAATTAAAAAAATAAAATAAAATTGTTTTTTAGGCCGGGTCGACCCTACTCCTCCTTCTACTACCCAAAATTTTAAGCCAACTTACCTTTATTTCATCGAAAATAATTTTTTTGATAAAAAAAAAATTTTGGTCTTTTTTGGGTAGGAGAGCCCCTCCCCCCCTGCTCCGACCCTAAATTTTGATGCCGACCACGTTCATTTCACAAGAGGTAACTTTTACAATTAAAAAAATAAAATAAAATTTTTTTTTGGGCCGAGTCGACCCTACTCCTTCTACTACTACTCAAAATTTTAAGCCAACTAACCTTTATTTCATTGAAAATAATTTTTTTGATAAAAAAAAAATTTTGGTCTTTTTTGGGTAGGAGACCCCCTCGCCTCCTGCTCCGATCCAAAATTTTCATCCCGTCCACGTTCATTTAACGACAGGTAACTTTTCCAATTAAAAAAATAAAATAAAATTTTTTTTTAGGCCGGGTCGACCCTACTCCTTCTACTACTACTCAAAATTTTAAGCCAACTAACCTTTATTTCATCGAAAATAATTTTTTTGATAAAAAAAAAATTTTGGTCTTTTTTGGGTAGGAGACCCCCTCCCCCCCTGCTCCGACACTAAATTTTGATGCCGACCACGTTCATTTAACAAGAGGTAACTTTTACAATTAAAAACAAAAAAAAAAAATTTTTTTTGGGCAGGGTCGACCCTACTCCTCCTTCTACTACCCAAAATTTTAAGCCAACTTACCTTTATTTCATCGAAAATAATTTTTTTGATAAAAAAAAAATTTTGGTCTTTTTTGGGTAGGAGAGCCCCTCCCCCCCTGCTCCGACCCTAAATTTTGATGCCGACCACGTTCATTTAACAAGAGGTAACTTTTACAATTAAAAACAAAAAAAAAAATTTTTTTTGGGCCGGGTCGACCCTACTCCTCCTTCTACTACCCAAAATTTTAAGCCAACTAACCTTTATTTCACCGAAGCTAGCTTTTCCAATTTTTTTTTTTTTTTTTTTTTTTTTGCGCTTTTAGTAGAAGTGGCCCAGCAAGCTATTAGGAATAGTCAGGTGAAGCGAGCTCGTCGTTGAACAAAACATTGTGTAAAAATTTTCTTGACGAGGAAAAAAAAAGTATTTTTTTTCATGTTTTATATGGAAGAGAGTATAAAATGTGGTGTGAAAAAAAATTTTGTATGAAAATTTTTATTTTGGTTCGTGAACTAAAATAAGAATTAGGAAAGCAAAACATGATATGAAAATTTTCTTGGCGAGGAAAAAAAAGTATTTTTTTTCATGTTTTATATGGAAGAGAGAATAAAATGTGGTGTGGAAAAAAATTTTGTATGAAAATTTTTATTTTGGTTCGTGAACTAAAATAAGAATTATGAAGGCAAAACATGGTATGAAAATTTTCTTGGCGAGGAAAAAAAAGTACTTTTTTTCATGTTTTATATGGAAGAGAGTATAAAATGTGGTGTAAAAAAAAAGTTTGTATGAAAATTTTTATTTTGGTTCGTGAACTAAAATAAGAATTAGGAAGGCAAAACATGGTATGAAAAATTTCTTTGTGAGGAAAAAAAAAATTTTTTTTTCATGTTTTATATGGAAGAGAGTATAAAATGTGGTGTGAAAAAAAATTTTGTATGAAAATTTTTATTTTGGTTCGTGAACTAAAATAAGAATTAGGAAGGCAAAAATGGTATGAAAATTTTCTTGGCGAGGAAAAAAAAAGTGTTTTTATTTCATATTTTTATATGGAAGAGAGTATAAAATGTGGTATAAAAAAAAAATTTTGTATGAAAATTTTTATTTTGGTTCGTGAACTAAAATAGGAATTAGGAAGGCAAAAATGGTATGAAAATTTTCTTGGCGAGGAAAAAAAAAGTATTTTTTTTTCATATTTTTATATGGAAGAGAGTATAAAATATGGTGTAAAAAAAAATTTTGTATGAAAATTTTTATTTTTGTTCGTGAACTAAAATAAGAATAAGGAAGGCAAAAATGGTATGAAAATTTTCTTGGCGAGAAAAAAAAACCTTTTTTTTTATATTATTATAATGGAAATTGCTAGAAATGTTGTATAAGAAAAAAATTTATATGGAAATTTTTGATTTTGCTCGTGAACTAAAAAAAAAAAATTTTTTTTTTTTTTGTTTCATTTGGAAGATGGTTTGGTTGGTGGTATTATAAAACATTGTATGATCATGAATAAAATATTTTTTAAAAATTATTTTGTATCATATGTGATCAACTTTGGAGTTAGAAAAAATGAATTGCAAATTCTTTAATTAATAATAATTTTTGATAAAGTTTTTTTTGATGATATGTTTATTCAAAAGGTGGGAATATAGCATTATCATTAAATAAAAATAATAACTTGGTAGAGTTATTAGTTGCTATTAGATGATGATATTGGACATAATATTATATGGGTGGCTTATAATATTATGATTGGTGGTTGGAATTATATTAATCATTATTGGCATAAGATAAATATAATATTATTTTTTAATATTATAGTTTTATATTATGTTGGAAGACATGGTAATGATTAAATGTGAGAGAGAGAGAGAGAGGAAAAATAATTATATATAATATAGGTGAAAATATTATATATATTTATTATTCAGTGGA
>CAXFZM010000255.1:7500-12500 GCA_964007475.1 Hybos culiciformis
AAAAAAATTATTACTCTAAGCGGTGGATCACTTGGCTCATGGGTCGATGAAGAACGCAGCAAACTGTGCGTCATCATGTGAACTGCAGGACACATGAACATCGACATTTTGAACGCATATGACAGTCCATGCTATATGTATTTTAGTTTATAACTTTAATACTGCATGGACTACATATGGTTGAGGGTTGTAAGAATATAAAATGGATTAAGCTGCTTAAGATATAAAAATAATATTTTAATATCTTTCAAGCGCATGTTATATTATTAAATTAATTAAAAAATATTATTTTTTAATAAATTTATAATATTAATAAAAATTAATTTTTAATTATATTAAATATAAATTATTTTATTTTTGATATAAACATATCTAGTAATAAAATTTTTTAATTTGAAAATTTTGTTTCATTTTAAGCTAGAATAGTTTATCTTAATAAAAATATATTTATATGATAATAAAAAATTAAATTAAGAGAAAAAGAGTGGTGGAAAAAAAAAAAAACAACCTCAACTCATATGAGATCACCCCCTGAATTTAAGCATATTAATTAGGGGAGGAAAAGAAACTAACTAGGATTTTCTTAGTAGCGGCGAGCGAAAAGAAAATAGTTCAGCACTAAATGATTTTGTCTTTATGGCAAATATCAGATGTAGTGTATGGAATATCAATATTCTAACATGATAAATTAGTTGTCTAAGTCCTTCTTAAACGAGGCCATTTACCCAAAGAGGGTGCTAGGCCCGTATGGCACTAATGATTGTTAGATGATATTTCCTAAGAGTCGTGTTGCTTGATAGTGCAGCACTAATTGGGTGGTAAACTCCATCTAAAACTAAATATAACCATGAGACCGATAGAAAACAAGTACCGTGAGGGAAAGTTGAAAAGAACTCTGAATAGAGAGTTAAATAGTACGTGAAACTGCTTAGAGGTTAAGCCCGATGAACCTAAATATCCTAATTATGAGAAATTCAATATCAATAATATTATATATAAAAAATATAGTATAAATGGTATGCAATTTTCTCATATGTGGACATTGTAATCTATTAGTAATATATTTATCAGAAGATATTTTTACATAGCTTGCTATGGTATGAATTCTGTTTGTATTTATAGTAATGTAATTTATATTGGATAAATAACTGATAGATTTTTCATATTATGCTTTACAATTTTTAATTGTTATAATTGTTTAATAAATATATTTTATTGAATTAATTATATGCATATATATGATTAACAATGCTATAGATTTAGGATACCTTCGGGACCCGTCTTGAAACACGGACCAAGGAGTCTAACATGTGTGCAAGTTATTGGGTATTATTTAATGGAAATAAAACCCAAAAGCGAAATTAACTTAACTGGTTTAATGGGATTATTTTTAATAAAATTTATTTTATTTGAAATCAATCCCGGGGCGTTCTATACAGTTATGTATATAAGCTAGCAATAGCTTTATATACCTCTAACTAGAACGTACCTTGAGCATACATGCTGTGACCCGAAAGATGGTGAACTATACTTGATCAGGTTGAAGTCAGGGGAAACCCTGATGGAAGACCGAAACAGTTCTGACGTGCAAATCGATTGTCAGAATTGAGTATAGGGGCGAAAGACCAATCGAACCATCTAGTAGCTGGTTCCTTCCGAAGTTTCCCTCAGGATAGCTGGTGCAATTAAGAATTATTAAAAATAATCTTATCTGGTAAAGCGAATGATTAGAGGCCTTAGGGTCGAAACGACCTTAACCTATTCTCAAACTTTAAATGGGTAAAAACCTAAACTTTCTTGGTATGAAGTTTAAGGTTAGGATATATTGTGCCCAGTGGGCCACTTTTGGTAAGCAGAACTGGCGCTGTGGGATGAACCAAACGCAGTGTTAAGGTGCCTAAATTAATAACTCATGCAGATACCATGAAAGGCGTTGGTTGCTTAAAATAGCAGGACGATGGACATGGAAGTCGTAATTCGCTAAGGAGTGTGTAACAACTCACCTGCCGAAGCAACTAGCCCTTAAAATGGATGGCGCTAAAGTTATATACCTATACATTGCTGTTAATATAAATGATTTATTAAAATTCTGTTTTAATAAATTTTGATATATTAACAAGTAGGAAGGTACAATGATGTGCATAGAAGTGTTTATCGTAAGATTGCATGGAGCCGTCATTGGTACAGATCTTGGTGGTAGTAGCAAATAATCGAATGAGACCTTGGAGGACTGAAGTGGAGAAGGGTTTCGTGTGAACAGTGGTTGATCACGAGTTAGTCGGTCCTAAGTTCAAGGCGAAAGCCAATAAATTTCAAGTTCTTTTTTATATATTTATATATAATATACTTGAAAATTTATGAACGAAAGGGAATACGGTTCCAATTCCGTAACCTGTTGAGTATACGTTTGTTATTAAAAGTGGTCTTATGATCATCCTGGTAACAGAAACTTCCATAAAGAAGCCGTCGAGAGGTATCGGAAGAGTTTTCTTTTCTGTTTTATAGTCGTATTACCATGGAAGTCTTTCGAAGAGAGATATGGTAAATGGACTAGAAGAGCATGGCATTTACTGCTGTGTCGATATTTTCTCCTCGGACCTTGAAAATTTATGGTTGGGTCACGCAAACTTCTTAACAGGCCGTACCAATATCCGCAGCTGGTCTCCAAGGTGAAGAGTCTCTAGTCGATAGAATAATGTAGGTAAGGGAAGTCGGCAAATTAGATCCGTAACTTCGGGATAAGGATTGGCTCTGAAGATTGAGATAATCGGGCTTGATTGGGAAACAATAATATGATTTATGTACTCGTTCTGGGTAAATAGAAAATTTTGTGCTTTGGTATAAAATTTTTGTTCCCCGGGATTGAAGTTTACTGAATCAATTGTGGAACTTTCTTGCTAATAATATAAAATTGATTGAAAATGAAAATTTTATATTTATAACGGTTATCAATTAACAATCAATTCAGAACTGGCACGGACTTGGGGAATCCGACTGTCTAATTAAAACAAAGCATTGTGATGGCTAGAGACCGGAATTCCGTGCAATTGCACGTTTTTTTTGGGCATTTAGAATGGGTTAGAACCAAAAGATCTATCCGAATCTTGTAAAATGAAACTTTTTGAGACCCATTTTGTGTTGCACGAAATTGCACGTTTTGGGTTATATTGCACGAAACTGCACGTTTTAGATTTTTTTGTAAAACAGTGCACGTTTTAAAGTTTTTGGACACAATTATTTATAAAATTAATGAAATGTAGAATGTAGTGCATGTTTCAATAATAATTTTTATTTTTCACTTTTATTGCTATAAAGTGATGTTTTTCGAGAAATTTGAAACTTTATTGCAATAGTAGGCTTTGAATTTTTTTTTTGCAAATTTTTAACTTTATTGCAATAGTAGGCTTTGAATTTTTTTTGTATCCGCAAAAAGTTTTTATAAACGCAAAAAGAAAACAAAGTTAAGAAAAATTAATAAAAAATTGAATAATTTTTAACAATTGTATTTATTTTAAATATATTATAAAATGCCGAAAATAATTAAAACATCTAAGGCTTCCAAAATTTCCGCTTGGATCCAAAAATATGCAGAATTAAAAACGGACTCTTCAACTGTTTTTTGTATGTCCTGCAATAAATCTATAGGATGTGAGAGAAAGTCTCAAATTGATGCACACTGCACTTCAAGTAAGTTTTCACTGTATTTTAGAGTCGGATTTCTTTTTTATTTTTTGAATTACAAAAAATAATTCAGAAAGTACTTATTTTTTAGTTTTAATGCAGGAAATTAAGTTTAAAAATGGAGATTTTTTATTTTGTTCTAATAAATTTTTAAAAATGTTTTTAACAATAAAAATTACAAAATATATATAAATTTAGTTTTGCTCAAATATGTTCCTTTTTTTCATTAGCTTTGCACCTAGAATTGACCAAATCAAAAAAAGGAAAACGAAATCCTACTCAACAGCTTATAACAGAAAGCTGCTCATCGTTAAATCAACGAAAGGAATTTTTGAAAGATTTATGCTATGCAATGATAGCTTCGAACATACCTTTCTTCAAGCTTAAATCACCACCTTTAAAGAAATTTTTAGAAAAATATACAAACGAAATTATACCGGACGAGAGCACTTTAAGGAAAAGTTATATGGAGGTCTGTTTTAGAAAAACTTTGTCTGAAATCAGAGAGAAAATCTCTGATAATTTTATTTACATAATGGTTGACGAAACAACGGATGCTCGCGGTTTATACATATGTTCATTGATAATTGGTATTCTTCATCCCCAAACACCCCCAACTCCTTTTCTAATATCTTGCAAGGTGTTGGATAAAACAAATCATGAAACGGTAGCTAGGTTTATTAATGATAGTTTGGGAACCTATTTTAATAACTCTACGTTTCAAGACAAAATTTTACTTTTTATCAGTGATGCAGCGCCATATATGATAAAAACAGGACAGTCGCTAAAAATATTTTATCAGAAAATGATCCACGTTACTTGCGTGGCGCATGGGCTGAACAGAGTAGCTGAAAAAGTTCGAGATCTCTTCCCTGAAGTCAACAAATTAATAAATAATGGGAAAAAAATGTTTTTGAAAGCTCCCCATCGAGTTACTTTATACAAAACTATAATGTGTTGCGCACTTCCTCCTGAAGTAGTAATAACTAGATGGGGTACGTGGTTGGAAGCGGCATTTTTTTATTGCGACAAATTCACCCAATATAAAAAATTAATTGAGCAACTGGAAGACGATGCACAGTCAGTAATTAAAGTGAAGGACATTTTGAATTCAGATGTAATTGTATCCAATCTGGCATTTCTAAAATCTTACATACATTATCTACCAGCTTCAATCAAAAAACTTGAAGAGAGAAATTTAACATTAGATGACCAGCTTAAAATTGTAGAAGAAGTAGGTGAATTATTAGGAAAAGTAAATAATGAAAAAGGTTTAATAATTTACAATAAATATAAAGCTGTGTTTCAAAAAAATCCGG
>CAXFZM010000256.1:0-18307 GCA_964007475.1 Hybos culiciformis
CTTTCTGATTTATTTTTTTTCTGTTTTACGTCATGCATTTTTCGTGCGATTCTTTCACTACCCTCTCTCTCTCTTTCTTGTATTTATGTTTTTTTTGTTTTTTTTTGTCTGCCATCGTCAACCATAGAGTGTTTGTTTCGTGATCGCAGGGAGGGTGCATTATTGACATTGGCAGTGTTTTACTGTTGCTTGCTTGCCATTATTGCCAGTGTTGTGTGGCAGTGCTTGTTCTAAAGTGCTGCATTTCAAGTGGTTCATTTTCGGAAATGCACTTCTTATTCTTTCTTTCTGTTTGGTGTGTTTTTTTCTTTTCTGCCATCGTTCACTTACAATGACTGGATGGATGGAAGCACAAAATCGAAGTGTTCGGTTAGATGGTGATGATTGGTGGGGATCATTATCGACTGTGTTCGTGTATACTCGGCTATATTTATCTTATTCATTTGGAAATTAGTTGGATGTCAAGAACATGTTTAAGTAGAGCAGCACTTCACTCCACCATCAGCGCACTGGCACACACGCCATCACCCTCACTTATCACCTTGTCACTATTTGTGTGTCGGACAACCGACTAAGCGCATATCCCACCATCGTCATTGGACATGCTTGCGCCACACTTCCTGTCTCTTCCATTTGATTCTTTTTTTATTGTTCTTAAAATTCCATCGAAGAAGTATTATTCAAAAACGAATTGGTTTGTTTCGCTTGTACAAACATTACGATCAACATGTAAAGTGTTCACTAATCAGCTTGGCGGTTGGTTCTTGTTGCCATGGTTCGATTATGAAATAGAAACCGTTGATCAAGTTGCATTTGTGAGACGGTGATGTTATTTGTGTGCAGTGTTTGTGTTGCTTGTGTGTGGCTAAGAGTGTTGGTATAAGTGAATGATGCAAAGTACTGTGACCACACCCGAGTTATGGCTAGTCGGTCGGATTGCACTTCAACCATATTTTCATAGTCTTGCACTTTTTGCTGTTGTTCTCTGTTTCATTGCTCGATTATACGACAGGAAACACTTGGCACCATCGTTGCTTGCATTCGCGCTCATCTTTCTTTCATTCGATACGAGTCATTCTCTTTGTGTGTGTGCTGGTTGTGTTCAATTCTTATTTTTATATATTTATCTTTTAATACTCTTTCTTCTTCTCTCTTTTTTTCTCTTTCTTTTTTTTGTTGATCGAGATTAATTCTTTTTCTATCGCATATACTCTTCTCTCTAACAACAACAAAAAACTGATGATGATAGGAAAAAACCCTCCGTTTAGTTGTTGCCGGTTTAGTGGAGTTGTTCATCTGTTTGTGCTTATCATAGCAAGCCGAGTAATCATATTTAATAAGAATAAAAGTACATATATTCATATGTGAACACTGCCACTCTCTTCACAACCAAACCATCTTTGGTTCGCTTTTCTTTCACTTTTTTGTTCTTGTTGTTCGTTGTTTGCTTCTATTTCTTTTGAAATTTTTATTACAATTTGTGGATGTTCATGCAAACTAGGAGAGCACACATGCAATGACCATTTTTAATGAGCATTGGTTCATACAAAACTCGTTTGAATTTTATTTTTATTTATTTTTATTTTTGTTGTTGTAGAAGCAATCTTTTTTCTCTCTTTGCTTTAAATCAAATCGCGATTTTTCTTCTTTTTATATATTTTTATGTTTTCATTGCCTTCATTTTCGGTTTTATTTTTATTGGTTATCTACATCTTTTAAAAAACGACAGCAAAGAAGAGAAAAAAAGCAAAAGCAAGAAACTTCGATAATGAATAGTTTAAGTTTGTGTGAGTTTGTCATGATGTTTATTTGTCGTTGCACATTAGTAGTTGGAAAAAACATATCTTGTATGGAAGAGAATATTCGAATGTTTGATATTATAACAACAAAAGTCTCATTACTTTAATGAACAATATTCAGTGACAAAATAGTCGGATGTGTGGAAACAAAACGAAACAAGTGAGCAAGCAAGAGTCAACAAACTGAAGCAGAGGACAATTAGTGAAGAATCCTACGATTCGCTGGGTGAATTTCTTACTATTCGAATCAATTGCTTGTCTATCCTTCTCTCTCTCTCTTTATTTTTGTTTTGATTTGAACCTTACACTAGAGTGTGTGTAGTGTGCATACAATCATGCAAGCTGAAGTTGTCGTGTTCATTGGTTGCGCTGACCGCTGGCTACGTTCATTAGAGCATCACCCAAGCATCGCACTGTGAACATTGATCGTTTCATTAAAACGAGAAAAAAAGTAGATGGAAACGATAATCGTGACCCTTCTCTTGGTTCACACTAATCGTGTGTGTGTTTGTGTGTATATGTTGCGTGTGTGTACTAATTCTTGGGATTAATTGTCCAAATCGTTTATTCACCTCGAACATTCACCCGCGCGATGAATGTGAACTCAACTCGCCTACGACTATCCCAGACGTGTTTGTGTGTGTGTGCGTCGAATGAAACTGAAGATGAAAACGATGATGGTTGGCAATGAAATTGTAGAAATCATTCTATTTTCACTATTTTTTGTTTTCTTATTTTTAAATTCTTATTTTTATTTTACTTGCTTCACACTCTATCACTTCCTCATGAAAATGATTGTTGTTGTCGTCGTTGTGGTTTTTTGTCGATTTTGAGTTTGAAAAGCAGAGTTGAGTTGAGTTGATGAAGAAGAAGAAGAAGAAGAAGATGAGATGGAGATGTTGTGTGATGAGTGATTGTTTGTGTGAATAAGCGAGTGTTAGTGATCTATGGTGTTCACAACAAGTGGTGTGTGTCACTGACATGATGAACAACAAGACAAGTTCGGATAGTTGATTATTGACATGATCGGTGTACGTTTGTTTGTTTGTTTGCACTGCTGCTTATGTAAGTGTGTATGCCGGTGATAATCATAAAAAATAGTGGATCCACAACAATGGAATGATCCGGTGATTTACTTGCTCAAAGTTCAGCATTTGTGTTTGTATTGCACAAACAGAAACAACATCACCACCAAGAATGTTTGGATTTGCATTGGATAATCACTCATTCACCTCTAGCGCACACTGTTCTCATCAGTACACTGGGTTGGGTTTTTCACTCGGTGTCGTATTGTTTTCTATTCACTTGTGTGCTCATCATCCACTGGTTTGTACGTAATCTAATACAAATTACACTCCAGTACTGATGAGTGAGTGTCAGTGCCGGTATATGTGAGAATAGGTACAAGTGAACCATTTGTTCGAAACAAATGATTTAACAAGATGCAGAGATGAGAATGAGAAGTGGATCGAATGAAGATGAATTGAATTAAAAACAACGAAAAAAGAAGATAGCGAATCAAGTGAATGCACTAGGCTTGGAGATGAGCTTCGACTAAAAACAGGCAGGGAGAGATAGAAGATGGTGGTAGTGAGGGGGCGATATCCGTGTGTGCGAGCAAGTAAGTGCCTCTTGTTCATCACTAATTCACCTGGAGGAGTTGGCCTCGTGATCAGTGTTCTTGTTCATGTTCTCCATGCTTGTTCACTGCTATACACAGTGGGATTTATATGTAATGCATCCATAATGACTTCGGTTGGTTGGTGTGTGCATCCACTTCGATAAGCCCGGAGATCAAACTCACACAACAACAACGCCAACAAATATAACAAACTAGACACACCATTCAAGATAGACGACGATATATAAGAGAAAAACTCGAAAAAGATGAAATTAAATTTGTTGATGAAGAACCTTATTGAATTGAAGTAATAAAACCGACACAAGAATGCGTGTAGGCGTGTAGAGTGGCAAGTACACCGATTGTGATGGACATTGCAAATGCACTTGTTCTGCCCATGCTTATCACAATCATTCTCATCTCTGGTTACAACAAGTGTAGAGAATATTGAATAACACAATCAAATGTAATGAATCCACTCTCGGCTAACAATTACTAGAGTTATTCTAATTTATTGTTTCATTTGAAATGATAAACTCTCTCTCTCTATTTTCTACTACACCCAATAATATTTCACATTTTTGTTGTTGTTCGAAATGAATCCACTATCGAATAACCAAAAAAGAATGAACTTGATAATGAAGAAAACAACATTTGGAAGCACAAAAAAGATATAAAATATGTGTGAAGTAGTCGAAATAATAATAACAATAAAAAAAGAGTGAAAATGAAGAAGTTCTTAATCGTGAGATAAAAGAAAACAAGCTGATTGAAGTGTATTCAAGGCGTGAAACAGACAAGCAAGAGGCAAAAAAGAGGCGCTAGTGAACTTTACGTTTTTTTTCCTATTTGATCTCCTTGTTTGCTTCAGTTTCGCCTTTCATTGTTATTCACTATTTTGTGCACGAAAAAAATATGAAACTTAAATGTGTTCGGTTCTAAGAAATATTCGTTTTCACTTTCACTCTTCATCTCCATTTTCTTGTTGTTGTTCCTTTTCATTGTCAAGTTTTGTGTTCAACATCCCCTTTTGTTGTTGATGGCATTTATGAAAGATTAATTCACTGTGTGCTAGACTTCCATGTTGTTGTGAGCAAACAAGCACAAATTCACTAGAATTTTGACATTGAAGAGAGAAAAACAAGAAAAGAAACTGGAAGTTTTATTTAGAAGTTTACAGATGCTTCTTTTTTTGCCATGAACACAAACAAGAAAAGAAAAACTTAATTTATACGCTTTGTGGGTAGAGGAATTTTCAAATCGAATGAACGTTCTGATGTTCAACTAATTACTGTTTACATTTTTTCCAAGTTTTTTTGTATGTTTTCTTCTTTGCATACAACTTTTCTTGTTATTCGTGCTGTGTGTGCGTGTGTGTGTATGGAATATTTCCAGTGAACTTTGGAAGAGAAAAAATACATTAACTGATGTGAAACTTCCGAAGTTGATTGTTGTTTACTTATTATGCTCAAACACGATGCTAGATTAGAACAATGTTGTTGTTGTTTTCTTATTCTTTGATATGGTCCAAAGGAAATAACTGAAAACAAAAACAAAAATTCATTAAAATTTGAAATTAACTTTGGTACAAAAAGCAGAGAGAATAACGATTGGAAATGATTCGCAGTTGTTTGTTTAGTCTGTTTTGTTGCTGTTGTTTTGTTGTTGTCTTTTTCAATTTCCTTATCTTAAAGATTTAAAACGAATAAAGCTAAAATTAATTGCCAACATTCATCTTTTGCTCGCTCTTTCATTTGCAGTGTTTCATTAGCCGATGCTTTCTCCAGCACCAAATGAATATAATGCCAATGTGAGCGAAGTGTCAGTTAGTGTGGCGTTTAAATGCTGATTGTGATCTAGCATCTTTTGACCATTAAATTAGCAAGAATTGTTTCTATTCTTGATACTACCATCATCTGTGTCACTTTGCTTGGACATGTGAATGTTTTATTATGACAGATGAGAAACGATAGACTCGAGTAAACCCGAGACCGGCACTCTCGTTTTGTTTGCCTCTCTCTCTCTCTCTTCTATTCCTAGCCATAGTTTATTATTATCTTGCTCGATTGTTGTTGTTGTTGATGTTGTTGTTGTAGTACGTTCGTTTTCATTTGCCAAGGTGTCAAGTAATAAATCAAATCGACTTGCGAAGAATTTCTCTGCTTTCTATTGTTTCTGCCATACCTTCTTTCACTTGATATTCTTCTCCTCCCATCTTCGCATGTTTGCATTTTGTCTTTCCTCTATTTGTTAGCATCTTTCTTTTTGCATTCTTCTGTTTTCTTCTTCTTTTGTGCTATGTTTTGTTTTGTTTGTTCATTAGAGAAGAATTCAGAGGAAACCCTCGTGAATCTTGTGACTCATGTTTGTTGTTTGTTATTGTTATTATTTGTCTTCTCCACAATTGGATGTTCGTGATGGAACAGCCGTGATTGTGGTGGTTTGTTATTTACCATCCTCTACCAAAACACATTCGGTTCTTCTTCTTTTTTTTTGTTTTTGTTTATTAATTTGTTGTGTATTTTATACCCAACCCAAATGCAACGAACATATTAGTAAATAGTGGGAGAAGAAAAGAAGAGTAAATACCAGAGCGCATTCCCCATCTCGCATGTTCTCGATGATGACAATGATGATTATTATTATATTGAACCTTGAATGTTGCTTGGAGTGAGGAACGCGAACTCGAATGTCGGTGCAAAGAATGCGATGAGTATTTGCTTTCAATAATGACACTACGCACACACTTTGTTTGATTTGGACTTCCACTTTATTCTCCTTCTTCTTTTTTGTGTTTCTCCTAATTGAACACGCCATTCTTTTCTCCCCCCAACCTTTTGCTTGGTACTCAAGTGGAGATTGTTTTGTTGGGCGCTAGTGCGTGTCAGGAACACAATGAAACAAAATGAATGTAGCGAGTGGTCAAGTTCACGTTCACGTTATGTCCACAAGTCAACAATGTGTGTGCAAATCATTGTGCCCGTGTTCTAACACTCACACAAATACAAGTGGACAAGCAATTAAGAGTGGCAAGCAAGCAGACTGGTTTGTGCACTTGCATTCTTCTACCGAATCCGTGTGTAATTGAAAGGTGTGTGCGTGGGTGGCATGAACGTGTGTACAAACATGAATCAAACTAACCAAACAGGCCATTTACAAAACTAATACCAAACTCCCGAACACACACACTCACACACACAACACGAATACTAGAGGCTTCCTTCTTGCTCAAATACCAAGAACTTCTTGTTTCTTTGAATTTTTATTCATTTTGCTTATGCTTATGTTTTTGTTGATTTGTTATACGTTTCCTCTCATCTTGCTGCATCCTTACTTTGCTTGTTTGTTTAGTGTTTGTTCAGTATGGTTGTGTTCGCAAGCTGTTGTGTGTATCGTTTAACTTATGACTTCTTTTGTTTTGTTGTTATTACTTGTTTTTACACTCGTTCTCTTGTCAGTCACATTTGTTGTCCACGCCAGCCGGAGAAAACCAAGTGAAAAAGCGAGCAAACAGAAAATCAAAAAAACGTTTTTTTTGATTTTTTATTTGGTGAACTTTTGTTTCTTTCTTCTGTGCGCAAGTGTTTTAATTCTGTGTTTACGAGCATGTGTGTGTGTGGCATGTTTGTAATAATTACCTTTTGCGGTTCGGTTTTTTTACTTTGCTGATTTTGTTTTTCTCTTATTTCAACGTGTGAATTTTACTCATTTTGTTTCATTTCGGGAAAAATAAAAGTGTTGGTGGTAAATGTTTGTTCACACATGATTGAGTTCATGTGAGAAGAGGAGAAATAGGAAGAAGAAGAAGAAGAAGATCGTGAATGCAACAATTGTGTGTGTGAGTGTATTTGTGGTTGTGGCGTTTGGTTCTCTACTAATGATCATTGAATTCGACCAAACCAAGTATTCATGTTCGTGAGTTGCTTGCATTGGAGTGAGAAAGAGTACTTGGAAACTAGATATATGTATTACCTGTACTGGAAGATAAGAACAACAACACAACAAACAACAACAACTGAAAAATTCATTAAACTTTTTGATGAAGTGCGAAAGAAAAAATTAGATGAACAAGAAGAAAAAGAAGAAGGAGAAAAAGATGACGATAGAATGTTTTTCATTTGTAGTGAGTTGTTGGCAATTAAATAGTGAATAGTTGATGTGGCTGTAGTGGGGATATGTGGTGTGTTTGCCTACCATCACCATCACTACTTCATCATTCTCATGCTAGTCCACTTCATCTTCCACTCACTTCATCTTCGCACTTCTCACATTGATTGTATGAAAGATGAAATTAATTAATTGCATTCACTCATCTCTGGCTACAAGAAACAGTGCATAGCACCTAAGTTGTTTGTTGTGCTTTTTTGGTCAGTTCATTCTCTTATCACCACAAAACATAAACACAAACAGGAGTGTTTCCATTCGTTTATTAGTAGAATCAGTTTGGCGGTCTTCTTCTTCTTCTTCTTCATATTTCCTATTGTTTCATTTGTATTGATTGAAAGCGAGCAGAGTAGACAGAGTGTGTATTTCCCAACACTTGTTTGTCTCTTGTTTAATGTGGTGGTGGTGGTACATGATGAACATGACCGTGGTTTGATAGTGTGTCTTAATTAATAGCCACTAATCAAACACACACTCACACTGAATACTGACGTTAATCATAATGGACAAGTGAATCGAGATGAGTGTGTGTGCAAGACCGTCACACTTGTTTAATTGACATTTGGTTAGAATCCGAGCACATCACATCACAAAGGCAGTGATGTAATTAGAGAATGATCGTTCATTCCGGGTGCGTTCTCTTGCACACTACAACGACAAGTGTGTCCGCTTGGACATATGAAAGGAGCGGTCAACTATCATTGGTGATTGTGGTGGTGGGGGCAATGATGTTAATGATGATGATCAAATGGGTTGGTGTCACGCAGAGGCAGGCTAGTATTGTGAATCATGTATGGAATTAATTTGTCAGTGTTCATCTGCATATGGTGGTGTTGTTGTTGTTGAATGAGTTCGTATTGATGGTGGTCATGTTTCGTGCCTGTCACACAAATGCATTCGTTTATGAGCCACATGTGTGTAGTGTGCGTGTGTGTCCGTATCTACATCCTACCTGATGACCAAGAAAGGCAGGTTGTGTAGACAAATATGTCCAGCTCATGCTAAATGTGATCCACTCACTAGTGCAGTGCACTTGTCAATTCAGCATTCAAGTGGTAACAGAATTCACTGATTCAACCTACTACTTCTACTTCTACTACTACTGTCCACCACTATCGATGATGTGCATGCAGAATTCCCGCCTGCTCAATGCCCACATTTGTTGTGGCAACCGAGAAACAGCACATAGAGAAGTAATAAATAGACAAGCAAATCAAAACAATCACAATCTGAACCAAAACCGACAAGCTCCATGAACGAGTGAATAAGCAAAAGAAATGTTTAAACAACAAAAGTGAACAAAATTAAAATGAGGATAGAGTAGAGAGGAAGAGAGAAAGAAGTAAAACGTGAGCGTAGATCAGCGTATCAAGTTTTGGTCATTTCCAACGTATCCAGTGCCACGGTATTCACTGTGAACAAAACAGTAACGACAATTGATCACAACAAGAACGAAACAACTGTCGATCATAGCGAACAACACAAAAGTATATGAAACGAGTAGAGAATTAGGAGAGAAAAAGATGAAGAAAAGCAAGAAAAGCAAGTAAGAAGCAGTTGATGTCTGTCAATCAAACATTTTCTTTCTCTATTTACGCTACTAAAGAATTTAATAAAACTTTTTGTTTTTTTTTGTACTTTTTTCTTACTGCGTCATTTTGTTTTCTTATTTTGTGCGCATCGTCATATTTTTGTTCGTTTTATCTTTTTGCTCAAATATTTTTTTGACATTCAAAACAGAAAACTGTACGACAAATCTATCTTATTTGATCGATCAATAACTTCTTCTTGCTTTTTATTTTATTTTTTTAAAGCCATTTTCCTGTTTGCTTGTTTCATTCTACAGTTAATATTTGTTTGACACAACGATTAACGATTGGGTGAAATGTACCTTCTTTTCGTGTTTGTCCTTCAAACCACTAACCATCATCATTGCCGTCATCGTCGTTATCTTCTTCATTATCCTCCCACAGTACTCTTCGACTTTTTTGTGATTTTTTCGCTGGTTATCGATCTTTTCACTACTGCCAACAAGCATAGTTTAGTTTTCAGATGCAAACCATCTGAATGTTTGATTTTATTTCATATACAAGTACAAATCGCACACACGATAACAACAGCCAATTCTCAGCACAAAATGTGAATTACTCGCTATTTTGTTCTTCCGTTATGGTAGGAACATGAAACAAAGCAAGTAGCGAATAAAGAAAGAAAGAAAGGAAGAATAAGTAACAAAAAGCGTAGGATTGAGTACCTCTAGTAGACGTATGAACTCATCGATAAGTTGGTTGGTGGTGGTTGGTTTGTTCATTCCCAGTCCATTCCCGTCACTTCGGATGTGCATGTGTGGCTGTTTGTACTCGAAACACACCAGCATACAAAAGCAAGCAAGCGTGGGTGGACTTGTTCGTGTTTGAAATATCAACTACAACAACACTAGTGAACGCTCGAAATAAAGCATACACATTTTCATCACCTCCGCATTTAAAGTTCATCTTCTTTTATTTCCACAGATTTACTCGATTTCTTTCTTCATATTCTCTTCACTGTTGTTGTTGTTGTTGTTGTAAACTTGCCTCGTCATACTTTTTCTCTAGTTGCTTCGTTTTGTTCTCTATCTTTGTTCCACATCCACATCGTTGGTATTCTCTCTTCTGAACTCAGATTTCGTGGTAAGTTTTTTGGTCGTTTTTGTTTTCACCAGAAACAAGAATAAGAGTTTAGTAACAAGTGTATGATGAATAGAAGTGGTGGAATGGTGTAGACACTAATGATGAAAAGTGTGAGAATGATGGTAGAATGGAATGCAATACAAAAACAGTGCATTTTCAATTCAAATACTCAACTTTTGTTTTATTACCTACACGCATAGCTTCTTGTCTACAGTGCTCATTTTACTTTTCATTCTCTCTATTTCTTCTTTCTCTTCTTTCTAATTCGAATGAATAAACGATAAATCAATAAGAAGCAACGGAGATGATGATGATGATGACGATGTTGATGTTGATGTTGCGAGTAGGATATGAACTTGAACGCGAAAGAGTGGAAGATGAGAAATACCTGGTGGGTTGTTGCGTGCGTGCGTGCGTGCATGAGTATGAACGAAGATATGGAGTTGATTGATTACCCACCACGATGTAAAATAACATTTCAACAACAACCCCAGTGAATGGAGTAGACCAAAAATGAGAAGTGAACTGTAATGAAGTATGAATGATTGAACATTCATACTCGTCATTCATTGTTGAATCATATCCGATATCCTCAATCTTCTTTTTCTTCTTCATCCTAAGCAACAAATGATTGAACGGATGGGAGAGAACATCCAAATTGTTCACTTCTTCAAGTTTAGTGGGTACAAAAGGTTTTGTTAGTTTTGTAGTAGTGAGTTTGTTTGTTTGTTAGTCTGGTTGTGCACTGGTTAGGTCATTCACATACAAGGTTTGCACACACACACACACAACAGTATTGACACGCTGACACTCATCTATCCACATTCTTGTTTGGTTCATTATCTTCTCTCTATATTTTGTGCATGAAAAAGGAGAGGCTGTCAATGTTGCAACATTTTCTTGTTGATTCAGTGAGCACACAAGCGATGTGTTCTATCTTCATCTTTCATACTTCGTGTAATAATTAATAATTTCTACTACACATTGACAGACTCGTCTCTATCCACCATCTTCTATTCATTTTTTGTTGTTGCTTGCTTGTTCTTTTTCTCGCTTCTTATTTTTTTAAATGTTGGCAAAAATAAAATGAAGCATTTGTTTGCTTGTTAGGTGTATTTTATGTCCAGCCAAGTAAAAGCAGAAAAAAAGTTTGCTGCATTTTGCTAGTATTATCAATATTTAAGGAATGAACTACACTTGATATTCAACAAAAATGAAAAAAAATTCAAATTAAAAAGACAAGAAAAATAGAGATAGATGATGAAAAAAAGAAGGATAAGAGAAAGAAAGAGAAAAGAAGAATGAAGAGGAGTAGAATGAATCAGTGTGATGCGTAGAAAGACGAGAATGGTGGACAATGAGCGAGCCTCATTCACCATGCACATGGCACATTCGAGGTAAATGATCATTTCATTAAACCTAATCAAATATTGTTCACTTCTTCTATGCCTTACATTTTATACCTTCCTGCATTCACAACTCATGTTTGGATTGTTCTTTTGTTTTCCAATTTTGAGTGAAAGAGTGGAAAGGTAAAGTAGTGGCTACTACTGGGAATATGGTCAAGAAACAAACAAATCCCACCAACATTGTCGCATTCACTCGTGCACCCAATGACACTCGCCACACAACAACAACCACCATCACCATCACAACCATAATGACACGAGAATGAAATGAAAACTCGATTTAGACTGACAAACACAAACCAACATCGTCCGCATGACCGACCATCACTATTGCAAACCAGACAACACGCAAACACAACACACAGCCGTCTGGGACGATCGGTTTGATTAGAAATGAACAAACACTGATAGAGAAGACAGACACACGCTGTCTACTTCATTCGGACTGTGTTTTGAACAAATATAAATACGCAAATAAATAAACAAAAATAAAGTCTGTCACACATTTTTGGGCAAGAAATATAGCTAAGGGTGAAATGAAATCCAAACGACAGTTGCAGTGAAGATAAACAAAAAAAGCAAGAAATAAAGAGAGAAAAAGAAATCAAGTGCAGATGTTTGTTCATTTTTCTTAATCAACATGAAGGGAATGGTAAAGAAGAGTGAACGATCAAGCATGAGGTCAAGATTTGTTCATTTTCAATCTGCCTTTTTTCTATTTGGTCCGAATAGCCAATTAGCAGCGTTCATCATCCTCGTCGTTGTCCTCTTCTATGTGCGCTTGTTAGTGCAATGTTCATTCGTTTTACCTTCCATTTTGTCCAAAACCTAGTAGTAGTCGTTTGTTGTTTCGGACATTTTTCCATTTAATACCTCATTTTTGGTGGTGCTTGTTGTTGTTGTTTGAGTGTCATCATTTCATTTGGCTCCTTTTACGCTGTTTATATTCATTGCCGGTTTTCTATCTTTTGGACATCATTTGTTTTAATGGCAAGAAATCATTTTCATTTTGCATTGCAAAAAAGAGTTGGAAAAAAGAGTATAACTTTTAACGACAACTGATGAATGAATGAATGCAAGATAGAACATGAAGAAAAAGAAGAAGAGGACAACTCTTTAATACACATCTTGTTTTTCGTGTTGTGTTGTTGTTCGTTTTTTTCATTTTATTGTCATTAAATAAGAGGAAATGAAGATCTTGACCACACCGTCATTCACTGCTGTCATCAACAATCAAGAAACGAACAGAGACAAATGGAGTGGATGTAGAAATAAACCACTAGCCAGTAGACTAGATTTTAAGGAAAAATTCCACTGAATGTTTATCATTTCATATGATCGCAGACACAAACACAAACACTTGATTTGATTGTCAATATTGCCACCATGAATTCAGTGCAAAGTGTAGAAAAGTTTATTAAATTTTTCACTCAATTTGCTTTTTATTTTTAATTTGAATTGATTATTATTTGTGTGTGCTGTACTCTTTTTTAATTCTATTTAAATAATTCTATTCTTATTCACGTCTTTGGTCTTAATTCCAATCTTGTTGAACGCAAAAAAAGAAGAAGATGAATTTTCAATTTGAAAGCATTCCGCTTCGGTTGTGATTTCAGTTGGTTCTGATCAAATAAACCAAACAACCACAATAACAATAACAATCAATCCAATGACGAAAGAAGAAAACGAAGAATGAAAATTGTCGAATTCTTCAATCGACTGATCAATTTTTCATCAACGCTTCGCTTCATCACCATTGTTGTTCACGTTCGTGTTCGACATTTGTTCGTTGTAGGCATTATTGATTGTCTTCTTTTTTATTCTTTTTCTTCATTTTCTTGCACATTTCTTTCTTCTTTCCTCCTCCTTCTTCTTCCTTCTTTTCATTATCATACTGCTCACATTCTTACTCTTTTTCTACATTGAGTTTTCAATTCTTTCTTCCTCGTGAAAAGATTATTACTATTATTAGTTTTTTTTGTTTGCTTCTAACTGAATTGTCAAATCGATAAACGAGCGTGTGCATGAGTAAGAAAACAAAATCAACGAAATTAAAATGAAACGCAAAAAGACGAAAAAAAAGGAAATGTGTAGACTGAAACCAAGGGTAGGTCCTTTCTGCCTGGCATCATCTGCACATACTATTCCCTTCTTTGAGTTGCCGACTACTGATTTGTGCATTTAGAATTTGAATGTAGTATGATGTATGAACGCGTGTATGTTTACTGTACATTCTATTCATTCCACCATAATCATTCACTTTTCATACTTTTACTTGTGTTCATGTGGCAGTAGATCACCACACACACCGACACATGAGCAATCATAGTGGACTTTGAACACTAATACCACCAACCAACAATGAACAAATAAACTTGCGAGAAGCAAACAAAGTGAACAACACACACACACTATTTGACTTCACACCGGGCACTAATTCGATGGTGTGTGTGCTGTGTACTCACTGCTCATTCCACACTACCATTCTTCACACTCCCTACAAATCACCAAGCAAACACACACAAAAACGACGAAAGATTTGTGAGTCGAACAAGTAGACAAACAACATAAGGTGAGAAGAGAAGTGAGGGTGAAGAATGAGAAAACGAAAAAAAAGTCAGAGAATAAGGAGAGGTGAAAAGAGAGGGGAGCAATGTGAAAGATCGAAAATAACCACCTCCACCACCACCACTCCTGTCACTTGGTCACACCGGTCACTTTGGATTGGCCCCCATTGCAACAAGCCCTGTGTTTGAATACGTTTGCATTTGGCGCTCTTCACATCACCACCGTTCAAATTGGTTTGTCATTGCATGCTGGTTGATGTAGAGGTGCACATCGCATTCCCTTTCTTTCTCTCTCTACTTTCGGCATCGCTAATCCCCCCACTTGTAGAATGCTGGCTTGTTCGCTGGCTGGCATGTATGCGGCTTGAACTCGCATATTTTTCTCTCTTTTCTTTCTGCTCTTTTCTTGTCGGTTGCACACGTTCGAGTCGAACCTCACCTGGAAATAGTAATGGCACACTTGCACACACCCAAACGTACAGTGAGTGACTTGATGCTCGCTCACTACTTGTTCGCATGCGTGTATTCCTGCTTGTGTCCACTCACTCCACAAGAGAAGAGGATGGAAAGAGAAGAAACGAGAGGAAGAGAGAAGCAAGCAAGCACTAGCTTGGGTATTATCTGTTGATCGTGTATCACCAGTCATCATTCCAGTTTTGTGCTTCTCATCCAACCAAGCGCACACGCTTCTCTTTCAAACTGTTGCGTTCTCTCTGTTCATGCTTCTTCTTCGGCCTTTGTTGTTCGAGTTTGAATTAACTTCACGCCAAAAAAGAAGTTTTAAGCACTTTTCTCATTGTACCGTGTACTGTGTTGCTGTCGGCTGACTGACTTGCTTCTGTGTCTCTTGTCACTATTTCTTGTTCATCATTTTCATAGAAATTCGTTTTATATTTCGTTTTATATTTTGTGATTTGGGTGTCGGTTGTTTATTTCGCTTTGTTTGTTTGATGCTCTACTCTACTCATTGTTTTTTGTGACTTTTGTGTGTGTCTGTGTTTATTTGTTGTTGTTGTCTGTTGACGAATAATAGTGTCTACTTCCACTCTAAACCATCACTTTTTGTGAACGATTTAAATTTTCTATTTCTCAACTCAATTGTTCAACAAAAATAGTTTGGTGGTTACCAAGATAAGAACACTAAAAAGCAAAACAGAAAACAACAAAGAAACTGGGTTAGTTGATGAACTTGTTTGATTTACTAAGATTACAGTTTGACGGAATATTCCTTGTGAACTGAATCTGCACCATTAGAATCAGTTGTGTTAGTCTCGATCTAGATCACAGTGGTTGGGCATAGTAATGGTTTGTGTATCCGTTGCTATGTTTGTTAGTGTTGATAGTCAGTGAGTGGCATACACACAGTGTTGTGTGCACTGCTCATATGTTTGCCGTTATATGACGCGAATTCACTTGTGATTAGCCTCTCAAGTTGAACATTTCGTCGTCATAGTTCATGTGTGGATCACAACACAACAGTTCTTTTCCACTTTCCCATCCTCATCCTCTTGCTTTTCTTTCTTGTCGCTCATCCTCTCTTGATGATTTCAATTTTCGTCTTCCTTCAGCGTGTGTTTGTAAATCACTGGATGTCGGCCTCGCTTTTATGTCTTTTATGTTGTTGTTTTTGTTCATTTATTCATTCTTTTCCGTTCATGATTTCATTTTCGACTCTATTTTCGTTTACGTTGCGTGCATATGAATGTTTGTTCTCTTATTTTTTATTCTACTTACTGCCTGTTTGTTTCTTTCTTCCTTTCTCTTTCTTGTTCACTTTCCATCTTCATTTTCTTCTTCTTTTTCATCCTCATCATCATTATTCTATTTGTCGTTTAAGTTCACTTGCATGCTTGTGTTTCAACATCACACAATATTTCACTAGCAGAGTTCAATTTCGATTTCAATTTTTCATTTCATTTGCGTCAATTTGAATGTGTCACCACTTTGCACTATTGGTTTAGGGTGAAATAGAAGAATCGCATTGCGAGTTTCATTATTTGTTCGAATCGAGTGTTTGCGCATCTGGCTGTCTGTCTGATTGAGTCACTCACACTGCCTGTCGGATTGTTTACTCTATCTGTTTATCAACTTTGACAAAAGTTTATTGGAATCAGCCAAACCATACACAAACACACACGCGACAAAAAGAAAGAAGAAAAGAAGAAGAGGAAATTGTTTTTTACGAATTGAAGGTCACTGGTTTTGTGTTATCGCGGTGTTGTACATTGCCGGATATTCCATGTTTTAGTTTTGTTGTGTTTTTGTCACATATTCTATTCTTCTGCTCATTATTGGTGTGTGTGTGTGTGCTTTGAAAGCAAGCAAACAAACAAGCTCCAACAAACAATAGAAAGAGAATTTCCCTAAATTGTGGCAAAAAAGAGCACACACACTGATTTATTCACATTTTCATTGAAACTCACGTTCTCATCTTTCTCATCACAATCGATTCTCATTGCTCATTTGTTATTTGTTTGTCCATCTATTCAGTGAAACAATCGCAATCATGAACATGGCTTCATTCTACGCAAATCTCATCTCGGTGATTGTACTAATCATTGGTCTCATCAGCATTGCTGTTGCTCAACAAAATCCAACCATTTCGTTCATCACCAAAGAGCGTGTCACAAACATTGGTGGCACATTGGACATTTCGTGTTCAGTGCAGTATGCCAAGAACTATCCAGTGATATGGGCCAAGATCGATACGAACAATCCATCCAACATTATGTTCATCTCTAAAGGTGCATCGTTGAGTGTGCCCGACAATCGGTACTCGATCCGACACGATGATGCTAGTTCCACTTACACGTTGCAAATATCCAAGATACAAGAGATTGATGCGGGCAATTACCAGTGTCAAGTGGTCATCTCACCGGCTTCTAGAGTCACTGCCAGTAAGTTCATTCATTTGTTGACTTTTTTTCTTTTTACTAATTCTGACTTGTTCATTTGATGTTCTAGATGTTGCTGTTTATGTTCGTGTGCCACCAGCAATCAGCGACAACAGTACTCGGTCTATGATCACGTTCACTGGTGAATCAGTGCAATTAGAGTGTTACGCCACTGGTTACCCACAACCAAGTGTATCGTGGCGACGTGAGAACAACAACATCCTACCCACTGGTGGTTCTGTGTACAAGGGCAACATTCTCATCATTCACAACATCACCAAATCAGACCGTGGTGTTTACTTCTGCATTGCGGACAATAACGTCGAACCAGGTGCCCGACGTAATGTGATGGTGGATGTGGAATTCCATCCGAACATTATTGCCGACAAACGAATGTACGAACAAGCAGTGGGTTACGATGTGGACGTTCATTGTAATGTGGAAAGTTACCCAGCATCCATGGTCCGTTGGTTCAAAGATGGAGTGGAAGTGCAAGACTCACCCAACCACCAGATCAGTGTGCACTCATCGGCACGAGACTTCACCGACTCTACACTGCACATTCGACGAGTGGAGAACAAACATTACGGCGAATACGTATGTATGGCACAGAACAAAATTGGTCAAGCGAAGAAAGTGTTTGTGGTTCAAGAGAGTGCCAATCCAGTGTGTCCTCCTGCATGCGATGCTCGATGGGGTGCGTTTGGCATTGGTAATTCGGCATCGTCCATTGGTGTGTCGTTGATGGTACTGCTTGCATCTTGCATGGTTATGTTGTAATATGAATTCATTGGAACAATCACACTGACACTGGCGAGATGTTCTTCTTCTAACTGAACCCATTCTTTTTCATTCTTTTCCTCTCTTCTTCCTTTTTCTCTCTCTCTCTCTTTTTATAATGCAAGCAAACTGGATTGAACTCTACCTCGATTCGATTCTTTCGCTTGCCAATGTTTTTCTTTCTTTTGTTTTTTTTTCAAATAATTTGTTCAGAGTCATAGAATAATCGTTTCGCTATTGTTTCTTTTTTGGTTCGTTTTCTGTTTGCTCGAGCAAAAATGTAACATTTGTGTACTACCATTTAGTAATGTGAACATCCTTTGTTGATTGTGCTTTCTTTATATATTTATATTATTAGAAAAATAAAAATAAAATAAACATTCGAAATAAAATTTATGTCT
>CAXFZM010000257.1:0-101762 GCA_964007475.1 Hybos culiciformis
TAAAAAAAAAAATTATAAAAAAACATAAAAAGATAAATATCTTAAAATATAACAAATAAAGAATATCTAATTATGTTAAATCATTAGGTGCGATACGCAATAGGCTAGTCATATCACTAAAAAAAAATAATAACGAAAATGTCTAACAGTGAAATTGTTAATAATCAACCATCAACATTATCACCAACATCATTATTTTCTTACACCTTATACCTTATCTGCACTTGGACCTTAAAACTGACCTTTGAGCGGAACTGACCTGTAAACTGACCTCTGAATAGGCCTTTCTCATACCAAAAAAAAAAGCAAAAAAAATAACTAACCTTTGCGTAAAAGGCCAGTTTGCAGACAAAAAAAGTTAGTTTTCAGACAAAAAAGGTCAGTTTGCAGACATTATAGTTGCCAACTTTTCTGCTTTTTCCTGCCTTTTTCTATTTTCAAAAGGTTGGAAATACTAATTTAAAATTAAACAAGATAAAAACCAGTTTGTTTACACTTCGTTTTTTTTTACTGTAAAAAAATACAAGTGTGTACGGGTTTCGTTAAGGTGACCTTAGGAACTAACCTATGCAGACACGTGCAGATACGGTATTAGATACTAAATTAAATAAAATTATGAAGAAATTCGATTAGTGAATGAACAATTAAACTTAAAACATGTCAAATCATCACGTTGTTCTTCAACGAACTTTCAAAATTCTAAACATGACTCATCAGTCAATTATGAATCGGGAAATTATTCTCAAAGCAATATTTCTTTCAATAGAACTTCTTCGTTAAGCTCATCAGAAGATGAATTTGATCAGAATATTTTATTAAAGAATAAATTACATATTTTATTAAAGAATAAATTACATTAGAATTACATTTACATTATATTAAAATTAGACTGTGAATGATTGGATGAAAATTTGTAATCTTGAACCACATAATGTGGCGATCAAAGAGAAATTTCAAATATTTCAGTAAAATATCACATAAATCAAGAGACGGATCCCTGAATACAAAAAAATATTAATAAAGAGTTAATATTTGAAAACCGTGAATAAAAAAATTATTATCTCAGGATAATGATAATTTAATTCAATGACTTAAAATGCTCAACAGAATAAAAAGATATTAAAATTAAAATATTGGAACAAAATTTTGCATTATTATACCAAAATCTTAGATAAATTAAAAAAATTCATCATTAGATAAAAAATTCTTGAAGAGAAATTAAATTTGAAAGAGATGGATTTCTCGCCAAAAATTACAGAAGCGAAAGTAAATTCTTCTGATGATATTTTGGAAACAAGTAAATTATTTCCTAAGAATTGTAAATGTAATATTTTAAAAACTCAGCTTAGTAAAAGAAATTTAAATAATTTGGCGTTGCAACAATAACAAGATAATCTCAATAAATAAATTCTAAATTTAAAATACAATTTAAACTATTGTGATGGTTTAAAGTCAAAAATTACATGTTCGTGAAAATGAGTTGAGTCGAATTAGAATGGAATTATTTGAAAAAATTTAGAAATGAAGAAATAATTGAACTTCAGAAATACGCCGAAATAATTAAAACCACTAATGATCATTAGCAGAAACAGAGAAAATTCTATAACAATTCGAGAAAATTATTCAAATTCAAAAAAAAAAAATAATAATAATAATTGAAATAAAAACTTTGCAAAAACAAAAAAATTAAATAGTTTAAAAAATTAATAGAAAAAACACTAACCAGCAGATAGCTTGTGATAAAAATGAAAAATTTAAAATTGTAATCAATTTTCTTCAAAATCAAATTAGTGAAAAATCTCTAATCATCATTCCATGAATTACAAAATAAACTAGAAAAATGATAAATTCGATAATCTTCTTACAAAATTCAATTCCCAAAGAAATTTCCAAAAACAATATGAATATACGTCTGCAGAGGTCGTACATTTAAAATTATACAGAAAATATTCCAGTAGGTAGTAATACTGATTCTTCAACAAAATTATTAAAATCTCTAGAAACAAGCATTCAGTTTAGATTCGTATTCTTCTGCTAAATAAAATTCAAATTGTTCAGGAATGCTGGCTTCATATCCATCAACAGAGGAATATAATAAATATCATTCATATAATGGTAATAAGGACCGAACGCCGACAGACATAAAATATTTTCAAAAAAATACTAACTAATCAAAATACTAATCAGAATACTAAACAAAATACTAACTCTTCTTATGCAACTGACGCCGTTGGCAGCAGAAGCAACTTTGAAACTAAATATAGAACATCAAATAAAACTAATAGGTACTGTCAATTCATGGCCACAAACATCACAGTAACAAAACAGCGAGTATATACAACATATTTTCCAAGTAGATCTAGTTTTATTAAAACTGAACAACTAAAATTCTTCATTTGAAAAAAAAAATATATATGCAACATCTGGCTAAATATTTTAAGTAATCATTTTTATCAAAATATCTTCTAATTATTTCAAGTTCAACTTTCTAAATTAGAAAGATATATTTTCATGTACAAATTCTTTGTACACTAGTTTTAGGTAATCATGTTTATTACATATTAAATTAATGTATAAAAGAAGAAGATGATTAGTTAATAAATTAGTCTTTACTTGAGATTCAAATAAAAATCATAATAAAATCTAAAACCAAAAATTAATAAATTATATAATTCGTATGAAGTAACGTATGAAAATTTTGGGGGCTTTCCCGCAAAAACCGTCTCGGATTTAACATATTAGGGACCGCCTCTATTACCTACCCGAAAATAGGGCAAATCGGGCACAAAAAAAAATTTTCCATACAAAAATGTATGAAAAATTTTGGGGCCTTATCTCCGAAACGGGGCCTTTGTCCCAAGAACTGATTTCAGTTTTGGGAGTTTGGGCACCGCCTCTACTCCCCCTCTTTAAGTTTCAGCCAATTCTGAGTGGTTCAAGAAAACTGTAGTTTAGCCAAATATTTAAAAACTTTTAAAAACGACATAAACTCAATTGACTTTATGTCTTCTTCTAAAATGTGACATAAAATCAAGATCTAAAGTGACATAAAGTCAATTGACCTTATGTCACATTTTAGAAAGATATAAAATCTATGTCATTTTGAAAGTGACTTAAAGTCAATTGACCTTATGCCACTTGACTTTAAGGCACCCCCTTTAGGATATGGCACAGATTTGAAACTAAAATTGTGGAATATTAAAAAATATATTTATGTGCATAGGTATAAAAAATATTTCACCTAGAAATGAAGGAATTAGAAAAGAAAATTTATTTTAATTTAATTTATTTTAAAAATAAAAAATTAAAAACTCACCTTCAATATTATTTATTATCAGCACTGTTAATTATTATTTTTTTATTTAATTATACTTTAAATTAATTAAATTTAAATTTTTATTTAAATTACCGAAATATAATTTAAATAACAAATACACCACAATATGACGAATAAAAAAATGCAACTGATGGAAAAGGCAATGAGAAAACCAACACAATTACAAAACAGTGTTCAGAACAAAAATAAATGTTCCGTTATTTATATTAACATACGAACGAGTGTTATACTTTTCTCACAAACTTGAATTAGTTTCCGTGTAATTTTTTTTATATATTGGACAAAATAAATTTTATTTTTATAATTACAGTCAACAAAAAGTAAAAAATATGCCCGGCAAGGCATACATAATCTATATGTATAAAATCTCGTGTTTTTCTCATGGTTTTTGTGTTAGTCCTCAAACTCCTCCGAAACGGCTGGACCGATTTTTATAAAATTTTGTGTGTGTATTCCGTAGGTGTGAGAATATGTTGTAAACTGTTTTTTATACACCTAAAACCAGGGGCGAAGGCAGACGAGTGGCAGACGGGTGGGGGGGGACGAGAGAGGCAGACAGGAGGGGCAGACGAGAGAGGCAAACAGGAGTGTCAGATGGGAGGGGCAGACAGGAGGGGTAGCGGAGCGGTCAGCTAGTAAAACATAATATATATTTGGCGCCGTCCGCGATTTAATTTTTTGAAAAAAGTTTTTTGTCCGCTATTAAATTTTTATTTTTTTCATTTTGCAAAATGTCTTTTGTCCGTGAATAATTTTTTATTTTTTTAGCGGACAAATGTCTTTTTGCAAAATGTCATTTGTCCGCGATAAAATTTTGATTTTTTAGCGGACAAATATCATTTGGCAAATTGTCATTTGTGCAAGATAAAAAACAATCGCGAACAAAAATCATTTTGAATCGCGGGTAAAAGTCATTCGCGGACAAATGTCCAACCCTCATATGCCCCCTTGCTAATCATAATTGCAAAAAAAAAAAAATCAATTTAATATGCAAAACAATAATTTAATAAACTATAAGAGGGTCTCTTAAAATTTTTGCCGACAAAAATGCACATGCTAGAAAAATAAAATACTCGTGTATGCGTAAGTAAAAATATTTTTTGCCTTTGTTTTGTATTTTACCACACATCCTAAAAATTAAATTAATAAAACAATGTATGTTTGTATAAACTTTGTATTATTTATTATTTTTATTTTATTTATTATTATTACATTTATTTCATTCTTCATATTTAGTTTTTACATTATATTTACAATAATTAATAAATTTTCTAGTAATGATATATATATATCGTCTACCAGGAGTGAACTATGATCTACTAACCAACCAAAATTCATAAAAACAAAAAATAAAAAATAAAAGTTAAAATAAGAAATGAAAAGCAATATTACTCTTTAAACACAAAAAAAAAAGTACAAATAATATCAAAGTGTTAAAAAAAAAAAATAGATTACTCATTTATAAGAATTAGGAAAGAGAAAAAAAAAAAAAAAGAAAAAAAGAAACGAAGCCTCCAGATTACCTCATGTTTTAGAAATTAAAATTCTCAACTAGCACCCTTCTATAATTCCACGCATCAATGACAAACCTGCTCAACGCTTGAAAATCTGTTCCGTTTAATAGACCTATCACCTCTAGTTCTGTTAAAGTGGCTTTGCCCAAACTCAATAGTCGCCAGGACCTCAGTACAGGGCAGACACCAATAAAATCAACGATTGTTTCGCTTTCCATCAAATTACACAGCGCACAGAGTCTTTGTCTATCCACCCTCTCCCCACTTGCATTTAAACCAAGGAGCCCTGCTTTAGCTTTAAAAATCCAACTTTTAAATCTTGACTGAATATTCTGTTCGAAATACCTTCTACCTTCCACGTAATCAAGCATATGGTAAATGCCATTGAATGATATTTCCGAAGCTTTTTCAAGATCAAGATGTCTTCCCATCTGTACTACTTCACTTAGTACGTTTTTGAATAAATCTTTGCATTCCTGCATTCCCCCTTGACCTTGACTTAGTACAATTCTCCCGTCCCCTACCACCAAATTTATGTTTTGAAACCATCCAACATTTTTTTCTATACATAATTCCGCAATCTTTTTTGGCAGTCGATGGTCATTATACTTATACAGAATTTTAAACATATAATCAAGATGAATTTTGATGGTGTATGAAAACATAGTATCTATACCGGATTCCAATCTTAAAATGTAGCTAAGCGTAATGTTGGGTAAAAACAGTAACCGTTTCAAAAAATATCATTGAAATTTTTCCAATATTTCGTTCCTTTCTCCACCCCATACCTGAGCGGCATTGCATGCACTAGTTCTTGCCACCGCATTAAAGAGCTCTATTTTGTTTTTAAAAGAAACTTCCGGTTTGGTAATAAACCTATTGCATGTTAAGTTAATAGCACTTTTGCTGTTTCTAACTCTCTCCGTTAGTCCGGCATTTATACTTAATGATGGCGAGATAAGCATACCCAAATATTTATAGGTCTTGACAATCTCCAAAGGTTCCCCCCTGTATGTCCATTTTTCGGCTTTTGATCGCCTTCCTTTTCCCATCACCATAATTTTAGACTTATCCAAGTTAATTTTTAGCCCCCATGTAGAACAATATTCCTCAAATTTATCTATCATACCTTGTAACCCTAATATAGAATCAGACAACAAAACAATATCATCTGCATACGCTAAAAGCCTAATAATTAGATCTTCATATTCAAAACCCCCTCCTACAGCCTCAAATATATCCCACATGAAAAGCGAAAACAATAGCGGGCTTAGAATACAACCCTGTTTAACCCCACTTGTTGTAAAAACCTTTGAGATAAACTTTTTCCGTCCCACACTGCAGTTTTAGTACCACAGTACATTTTCTCAATAAGTTTTACTACTTTAGCCGACACACCAATTTGCCTTAATTTATATAAAAGCGCTTGACGGTTGACAGCGTCAAATGCCGCTGAAAAGTCTACAAAAAACAAATATATTTTTTTTGCTCCATCCGCCCATTTCAATTTGATTATATTGGTTAGACTAAAAATGTTATCAAACGTTGAATAGCCTTTCCGAAAGCCAGCTTGAAATTCGCCCAAAATTTTTCTCTCACGTTCCCATTTAACCATCCTCTGGTATATTAACCCAGAAAGCAGCTTCGCAATACTGTTTGAGAAGGAAATTCCTCTATAGTTAGCAGGATCATTTTTATCTCCCTTTTTATAGATAGGAAAAGTAGATAGTTTAGGAGAGTTCTGGATAAATATGCGGAGCCATTTATGCGGAGCCGTGCGGAGCCGTATATTATATGAGAGTTCTGGATAAATTTATGCGGAGCCGCGTATTATATGAGAGTTCTGGATAAAATTAAGCGGAGCCGCGTATTATATGAGAGTTCTGGATAAATTTAAGCGGAGCCGCGTATTATATGAGAGTTCTGGATAAATTTATGCGGAGCCGCGTATTATATGAGAGTTTTAGATAAATTTAAGCGGAGCCGTATATTATATGAGAGTTTTAGATAAATTTAAGCGGAGCCGTATATTATATGAGAGTTCTGGATAAATTTATGCGGAGCCGCGTATTATATGAGAGTTCTAGATAAATTTATGCGGAGCCGCGTATTATATGATAGTGTATTATTTTATTTAAGTGGAGCCGTGTATATAAAGTTCTAAATAAAGTGGAGCCGCGTAAAATAGTAAAGTTCTAAGTAAAATATTTTAAGTGGAGCCATATTTAATATGTATATGTACATAATTATGTATTTTCAAATAATTGTGAAATTATAATTGAGGTGAAAAAATGCTGATAAATGTAATTTGATATTCAAATTGATTTTTATATTAAATTATTTATAAAGGTAATTATTTATTTTTTAAAAAATTTAAAATCGATTTCTATTAAAAAATCTAAATTCGAAAAATGCTGAGTATAATATATTTTCCGCACCTGAAAATTGTAATTTGAGATTCGACCGGATATATGCACCTGGTGATTGTAATTTGAGATTCAATTGATTTTATTAAATTAATAAAAATTATTTTTTCAAAAACATGTTCTAACTTGATTTCGATTTGGTTTTAGATTTTGATAATTGTAATTTGAGATTCCAATTTTTTATATATCAAAAACCGTGTTAAAAAAAAATTAATTCAATTGTGTGTGTGTGATAATTTGGGTATAAAAGAATTTAGATTTCAATATTAATTATAATTATAATTTCAACTTTCTTACAAACAATATTATTCAAAATGGTAAGTCTTTTAAATTTTAAGATACTTATTATTTTAACTAATTTTTTCTTTTTAACAGAGTTTCTTCGAACACATTAAAGCAGTTGCAAGTGGAAAAACATCTTATAAAAATATTGATGATTTGATTGTGGATCATCCATACACTGTTAATGATTTCACACATCAAGTGACGAGATATAGTACTCAATTGGTAGCTAACCTCCAAGATGGTGAAGCAGGATTTGCAGTATTTTTACCAGAAAGATTGGGGAAATGTGTAACTACCAAGAAACAATTGGAAAAACTCAACAGTGAAAAAGTTAGCCTAGTTTTCAAAGGTCGAGATAATACTGGAAAAGATATGGCAATTATAGAATTTGTTAATCAATAATAAATGAATAAAAACTAAATATTATATTAAAATCATATTCTTTTATTTAAACAAAACTTTACAGATTTGATTACATTTAATTTTCTTAATCCTACTCTTTAGACAAAATAATTTTTTAAATAAATTTACAATTTTTTTACGATTAAATAAATTACAAATATATTTCAGAGATTTCCCCTTTGACTTATAATATAAAAAATAGAACAATATTGTCCACAAAAGTTTGATGAAAAATTTTGAAGAGTTTTATTATTGCTTACAAATCTTATACAATTATCTCTCAGTAATTTTAAAAAATATGGATTTGAAGGATACATCCCAAATGAATCAAAATATTCCGCTTCATTATTTTTAGAAAAATAAAATGCTACCCAATGTTGGCCTCTTTTGTTAGATGGATCGGTGTTTGCAATTAACATTGCTGGCTTTTTCTTAATTTTTTTAGGAAGTTTATCACAAGGAAAAACCCCAATAAAATATTTGTTTGTTGACTTATTACATTTCAACAGCGATGTTAGTTGTGATGAATCCATTTACATTTGTTGTAAAACGTTTCTGTTTTTATCAATTTGAATGACTGAATCGAATTCGCAATAAACAAGGCAAGTTATAGCTTCTGGCGGTGCCTCACCAAATTTTCCTTCAATTCTTATTGTTCCCTGATTGAGTAAATTTCCACAGATTGAATTATAAGAGAGATCTGCTGTCAAATCAAATGCTAATAAAAAGTAGCCTTTATCAAACAATTCTTTCGTGATTTGATGACCTTTATCGTAATGGTGAATTCCAGTTCCTCTAAATAATGTATTGTATGCTCTAGTGCTGATTATACCCTTTTCTTTGTTGAAATTAAATTCAATAGGTTGACTAGGTACTTGAATTCCATTTACACATAAATTAAATCTTTGTAAATTAAAATGATGGAAGTTGAATGGATTTTTCGTGCGTGACCCGCTATAAGCTTCATTTGATACCATAGCAAACACCAAAATATTTGGAAGCTGTCCTATTACCACATTATCCAATAATAAAGAGTGATTTCCTGGATACAATGTAAAAGATTTAACTTCGACGCGTTTGTATGGGTAAATAGCATTCTTTGTCTGTAAAATTCTGTGATGGGCTAATAAAACTATTGGGTTGATTGTGACGTGATTAATGTACATAGTAGCTTCTGAAATTTTAACAAATGATTCTCCAACTTCATTATCCATGATATACAACGGTAATTTTTCTAGATGAAGAGCAACTTTGAGATCGACATTATTAAGCAAAAGTTTTGGCTGATTAAACATATCTGAATGAAGTTTCCCTATTAATTCAATACTTTGACTTTTCTGAAGTAGTAATTTTCGTTTATCCAAACCAGGATTTGCTTTTGCTTCTATAGAGTCCATAGCTCCCGAATCCAAAAACCAGCCAGTTGCCTCTAAATGCGTAGAAGCAGCATCATTTCCATAATTCAAAAGCTTTTCAATGTATGATCGGTAATGATAATTATTATCTGATTGTGAAATAGGTGTATTATTCAAATATACTATACAGTTGCGAAATAATGAATGCAATAAGTTATTCACTACGCCAACAGAATTATCAGTTAAATCGGCACCCCCTTTCCCTTTAAGTTGTACAATAAGTCGTAAATAAATTGATGATAAATCTCTATAAGTTTCTCCATTCCCAAGTGATATAAATTCAATAGTGGAGGCATTATCTAATGATGAAATTGGATTGTAAGCAACTTCTTCAGATCGTAATACATTTGTCTGTATAGGTCTTGATTCGAATAAATCTAAGATGTCAAAAAATCCAATGAAAAAAACTTGTTAAAAACAGTTTATAATAGATTGAAAATTTTTAAACCAGGTCGTTTTAAAATTGGAGATAAAGTTAGAATAAGTAAATCAAAAGGAATTTTCAGTAAAGGTTATATTCCAAATTGGTCAAATGAAATATTTAACATATCAAAAGTAAAAGTTACTAATCCGGTTACTTATGTTTTGAATGATTATCAAAATAAAGAAATATTAGGAAGTTTCTATGATGAGGAGTTGCAGAAAGTTAAGCATCCAAATATTTATTTAGTGGAAAAAGTTCTTCAAAAGAAGGGAGATATGGTTTTTGTAAAATGGTTAGGATTTGACAAGTCACATAATTCTTGGATAAATAAAAAAGCTGTAATTTAAATATATACATTTATTTTATTTTTAATTTTTATTTACATATCTTAAATTATTACCTTAATATTATAAATTATAAACTTAAATATTATAAACTTAAATTACAAAATATCAATATCGTCTTCTAAATCTAATATATAATGACCATACGCATAAGTATTTACTCCGTCCACGCAAATTTTTCGCTTATCATCAGAACTATCCAAAGAGTTTTTACTTATTCTCTCCGTATACAGATTATGAAGTCGGGATCTAATATTATACATTACACTATGAACTATTTTATTAAAAAACAAACAATCTTTATACATATTAAAATTAAAATTTTTTACAACACAACTATTTATTCCCTTAGCTTTAAAAGTAGGTTTTTGTTCATGAACTGTAAAAGAATACATTTTAGATCTAAGTCCTACAAACTCTGTTAATATTTTTCCATTTAATTCATCTGAAAATAATCCAACTACTTTTTTGTTAACTAATGGATAACCAAATTGATTATTTGGATCATTAGCAGATGTATCAAAATGGTCGTTTATCATATGTTTGATTTCTTTGTAAAAGTCAACATTTGTAATTTTGTAGAAAAATGAATCGGTATCCATGTAAGCTATTTTTATATTATCTTTAAAATGAAAAACCATAATGAAAGTCATACATTCTATGTTTTGATATTTCTAAAACAGTAAAACCTAAATATATTGGCTTATTGTAGTAACATTTTACCCTACTCATCTGAACTGCTGCCATATCGTTATCAAAGATGGAAATACTATGAAAATTTGATTTAGCCACAAGAGATCTACATCCATACTGTCTTTTATAATTTTCCCAATCAGTAACAATCTTGATGTCTTTTCTTTTATCAACATTTTCCATTGTCTTCCCATAGACAACATTATTGAATAGTTTAAATTGATTTTTCGCAAAGTCAGTAGTCGCCTTTTTCCTACATTCTGTATTCAAATTAATATACTTTTTGAGCCAAGGTTTTTGATCAAATGATAAAATTCTATGAATTGTTTTAAGTTTAAGACCATTTTTTAATGCTAGTTGTAGATTCACATAATGTATTTTATATTTTACTTTATCGTTTAAAGTTAATAATAATTTTGGAGTTTTTGAGCCTGGGGGTGTTTCGAGCTCTGGACAGAAAGGAAGATCATTATGAGCATCGTGAATTTCGATGGGGTATTCTAAATCAACCTCAAAAAAGTAACCTTGATCAGAATTTTCAGGTATTGATAAAATTTTTTCAACACTCCACTCATCAAGTTTTGCTTCCCAATTGAAATTTCTATAGGGTAAATATGCATTCATTGCAAATCCGTATAAGTTAACGGCATCTATATAACTTCCAAATACCGTCTCTTTTGTTGGATCGAAATTTGGTAAATATTCATTATTTGCAGCGATATGTCTAATAGAACATTGTGAAATTCCCCCTCTGATACCCGATTTAATAAAATTAAACATGTCTATGTCGGTCAATAATTCTAATTCAATCTCGGTAATTTTAAGCATAGCATCCCAACCCATCCCAGGGGCAGTATAATAGTGACAGGGGTCCAGTTTGAAATTTTTTTGACAGATTTTTCGGAAGTTTTCAAAGACATCAACTAATAATAAAACATCAGTTTTTAAATAAACGAGAAGATAATCTTCTAAAGTATTACAATTCAATTTTTCCCACACTTTACAAGCATACTCGTAGTCTTCGTCCGAACATGTACTATTTGTTAGTTTACTATTAAATTCAACTTTTGGAGGAAGGCAATTGTCTTTTAAAAGATTGATGTTTTCTAAATATTCATAGGGGAAAACGCCTTTCTGCAAATGTAAGTTATGAAAAGCAGCTTCCGGAAACTCTTGATTCATAGATTTAAAGTCAGATTTATCAAGACTATCGGATATATTTGCGAGACTACTTGGCATAAACCTGTAAGAATCTATAAATCTAATTTCTAAAGTTAAGATATGCTTCTCATCGTCATGTAGGGCAGCAGAATCGGATTCGTTTATGCTAATTTTGTTTGAAAATGAAATATAATTTTCTTTAGTAAGACCTAAAACATTTATTGAGCCGTTTTCTAAACCTAATTCCCTCACAAATAGATGAGCATCATATCAGGAAAGGTTGTGGAAAATCACAGGGAAAAATTTTGGAACTTTAAAATTAATGTTACATTTGCTATGCGCTGGACCCCTGTACTCCCCAGTAAAATGACAATGATCCCTGACTCTATCGGACCCCATTTTTTTACAACAAATATGACAATTTTCTTCGCTTGCCTGTCTCAAAATTTGTTCTCTTGTTAAATTTTTCATTGGTTTATTTTTACTAGTATGCTGATGATACAAATCCCTAACCTCCTTAAATAAGGTTTTCACGAAATGAGATGCACAGTCTTCACATACGTAGGATTTATAAACTGAAAGATTATCATCGTAATTGCATTTTATATAAAAGCCGTAAGCAGAGGGCGTATGAGTATGCACTACGACAGTTGAAGACTTTGCAGGGTCTTGCACAGCGAATAAATTTTTTTCTAATACGGATTCAAAATCTGCGTATATAACGAAAGGTAATTCGAAGCATCTCTCAAAATGTTCAAATCGGAGAATAGCATGGTCTTCATCAGGCATTTTTGTTACGATTTTATTGCATTCAGATTCGTGATTTTTCAGAGTTTCCTCAGATTGAAAATAAAGTAAACAAAAATTACAAATATGTTTTTTCCCATTATGATTTGAAAGTTGGGTTCCTATTAATCTAGACAAATCATTTATTAAAACATAATGAAAATTACTTTCATTTTCTATCCAAAGCAAATTTATATGATTTCGTTTCAACTCTTTTGTTTTGTAAGTAGGCCCAACAATAGAAATATTATTTTCACAGAGCTCAAAAACATTAATACTAATATTCTCATTATTTTCCTCAAATACCTTAATGTCATTTTGCATCAAGGGAAATTTGAGTTTTTCGAAATTTATATATCCGAAATCAGGAATATGAATTTTAGTAGATGCAATATTAGTAATTTCATATGACTGAGGACGATTTTTATCTGAAACAAACTTTTTAAGAGCTGCAATTATACACCACTTGAAATAATAGTTATCACTATTTTGAATATTAGTGCAGGCTTTTTTATTGGAAATATTTTTAGGGAGTTCAATGAAAGATCCACCTCGTATTGGATCATATTTATTAATATTTATTTCTAAATGTTCTATTTTTGTTAATGCCCAACCTAAATTATTTTCCTGAAACTCGTCAGTTTTCGCATTTATATCAGAAACCATTGCCTCAAAAATTGTATCAAATTCATCAATATTCAACAAAACATGCATTTTTGTTTGAAAAGATTTCAAACTTTCAATCATTTCATCTGTACTAATAACTATCTTAACATACCAAATAAAAATTTCTAAATTAAATTTAAGGAAATTATGAACTATTAAGTGGTCCGCGAGTAGGGTAGATACTACATTTGTGGAATTTTGAAGAAATTCAGTTGGTATTATTAAGCCCTCATCTGAATTTTTATAACAAAATGAGCTGATTCGAGATTTAAAGCAATGAGAGATTTTGGATAGATTCTCAATATTGTCAATATTACTACACGTCAAATTTTTGTGGGAAGTTTTCCTAATATGCGATGGCCAACTTACATAACTAACCTTACAAGTATCACAAAAATTAGTTTTTCTTAAATCTAACTGCTTACTTGTTGAAAAATCGCCATGAGATGTACCGGGATCATTACAAATATTGTGAGCATTATCTAAATTTTCATCACCAACATTATCAATTTTATCGGCATCACTTTCAATATTATTAATGGAATTCTCGTCGTCACTCTCAATATCGGCAACAACTACATTTTTAATGGAATCATCGTCGTCACTCTCAATATCGGCAACAACTACATTATCACTACCATATTTTGCCTTTTTAGATGGTTGAATATGCTGAAAATTAATGTGACGCCTAAGCGCATCAGACCTCGAAAATTCCGCATCACAAATCTGACAAACTACACACTTATTTTGAATTGGAGATTCCATATTATCGGCGGTATGTTTAGTTCGAACATGGCGAAGAAGATTTTTGTTCATTGTAAATTGTTGATTACAGATTTGACATGTAAAAACCATTTCGTCTGAAATAAAGTTTTGTTTGAAATTTTTCTTCGTTTTTTTTTTATTTCTCGAAAAACATAAATTATAAATGTAAAATAAAATAATGATTAATTTTTTACTCACTTCTTTTTTAATTTCAGCTTTCAAATTAATTATTTTAAAATTTTTATATGCTTGAGTTAATTCTTTTAATTAAATTTATTTTTACAAATTTATTTAATTTGTTTTGGCTAAATTTTATTTTTCCAAATTTCAATTTAATTATTTCCAAATTTTTATATTTTAATAATTTTTGTTGTTTATTTAGATTTAAGCACACTTTATTTTATAAGACTTAAACTGTTTGATTTAAATTTCAATTTTGAGCAAAAAAGTAAAAATTTTCTCCTTAAATACCTACTGAATCCAAATTTAATCACAGGCTCAAGTTACGATTTAATTTTCATAGACATAAATTGTGAAATTCATTATTCAATTCGTGGGAAAATATTTAACTGAAGTCAGCATTTTCCGATTTAGTACGAGTATTAGCACAAAAGTTTAAGGATTTATTTAATAAAAATCATATTTCAAATTTTAATTTTTCAGACACATACGATAAAAATACGCGGAAAATTATATTATACATATATCAACATTTTTGGAATTTAAATTTGGTATTAGTGCAAAATTTTAGTGAAAATAAATTTTTTTCTCACGCGAATTTTTTTTATATATATGTTTTAATATGTTTTTGAAAATCTTATTTTTCCTTTATAATTTAATAAAATGAAATTTATTTCGAATATCAAATTACCAGGTGAATATCTCAAATTAATTTTAATAATTTAATTAAATCAATTACATTTGTCAGCACTTTTACATAATTTCACAATTATTTAGACATTCCCTTAAACATAAAATATTTTTCTTAACTCGAATCATGTTTGGACAAGTTTGAATAATTAATTTTTACCTTTATAATTTAATCTGAAAAATTCGAATCTCAAATTAATAAAATCGATTCCAACTCAAATTACATTTATCAGCATTTTTCACCTCAATCATAATTTCACAATTATTTGAAAATACATAATTATGTACATTTACATATTAAATATGGCTCCACTTAAATTTGATTCAGAACTCTCGTATGATACGCGGCTCCACTTAAAATTATTTTCTTAGAACTTTTCTCCACTTAAATAATTTACTTAAATTTAGAATTTTTCATATAATGCACAGCTCCACTTAAAAATTCACTTAAAACTTTTATATAATACGCGGCTCCACTTAAAGTAATCCAATTAAATAACATACTTTCATAAAATACGCGACTCCACTTAAAATAATTCACTTAAATACTTCACTATCATAAAGTACGCGGCTCCACTTAATTGTGGTCTAGAACTCTCATATAATACGCGGTTCCACTTAAATTGGTCTAGAACTCTCATATAATACGCGGCTCCACTTAAATTGGTCTAGAACTCTCATATAATACGCGGCTCCACTTAAATTGGTCTAGAACTCTCATATAATACGCGGCTCCACATGGCTCCACTCAAATGGCTCCACCCATTGCGCCAGAACTCTCATAAACTATCTACTAGGAAATAAAATAGAACTCTTCATACTATCCTCTAACTCATCTCCATTAAGAATTTTGTTAAAGATTTTTACTAATGCATCTATAAGTCTATCAGGTGCGTATTTTAGAAACTCTGCAGGCACTCGGTCATCCCCAGGGGCTTTATTATTTTTCAGACTTTCTAAGCCTTTTTTGATTTCCTCAAAAGTAAAATTAGCATCAAGATCAGGGTCATTAGCTTGTATTCTCACGCATTCTTCGAAATTCGCTTCTAAGTTAAAATTTAAGAACACTGAGAAATGTTCTTTCAAAATTTCGCAATCCACATCCCCGCCTATTGCAAATGCGTTGTTTCTCAGTTCGTTTACCCACTTCCACCTAGATTTTGAATCGACCACCTCTGTCAGCTTTTCACCAATTTGATTATAATATTTTTTTCTCTCTTCAAAACATATCCTTTTATAAGATTTATTCGCTTGGAGGTAAAAGTCTTTAATTACTAAGTTTTCACTACCTTTTTTTCTAAACAATTTCAACCAATTAAAAGACAAATCCCTAGCCCTCTGACATACCGAATTAAACCACCTCTGCTTACGCTCTTTTTTCGCATACGTTACACCTTCGTTAATATTGCCTTCTGTATTATAAATAAGAGTAACTAAGCTTTTCGCCGTTAGCTGCTCAATCGACCCACTGTCGTCCAATACCCGAAGAACAACATCTATGCTATCTTTATATTTATTCTCCCTTTCAGGTTTCCACTCAAGCTTTGGTAATAGCTCCATTCGCCGGTCTTGAGAGTTATTTTGCCAAAAAATTTCTAGTTCTACTGGCATATGATTAGAATAAATTATATCCCCGACACTAAACTTATATATATGTGGTAAGAATAGGGAACTAACCACAGCCAGATCATTAACTGACTTACCCATTGCACCTATGAAAGTTAATTTCCCTTCTAAATCACCATACATTCGACCATTCAAAATAATACCACCATAATCCTCTAAAAATTCTAATAGACGCCGCCCATTTGTAGAAATATTTTTATCTTGAGACTTTCTCCCTTCACTCATTCTAGAATTTAAACTAACAATTTCCTTCTCTATAATTTGACTTTCCCCTATTTGCACATTTAGATCACCTATTATCGAAATATTTTTACTGCATTTTTCAAACAATGCCAACAGTCGCTCGAAGTCTTCCTTCCAATTGCTACTATTTATGTAGATTGGTAAAAGGTAACATATGTCTCCCAGAATATTCAGTCTTATAGCTTCAAATTCCTCAATAGTTTCTCAATAGTTTCAAACCGGATCAGATTTGATTCCCGCTTTGATTTTATTCCCACCAGTATTCCACCTTTTGCTCGTCCTCTACTTCCCGTTCTTTCGGCAGCTTGCCATTTGAGCGAAAAACCAACAAAATACTTATTATATACATTAAAATCTTTTTCCAAAACATGAGTCTCTAAAAGGCAAAAAATATCTATTTCATTTATATATTTAAAGAAATCCATAAACAATAATTTATTATACAAACCATTCACATTATATGACAAAATTCTTTTTTTATTTCCTACATTATTATTACTATTATTATTATTAACCTGATAGACGACATTTCCCTACATATTATTCTTTTGACTAATTTCACATTGGTTCATATTATCATACAGATTATTCATATTTTTTTTGTAAATATTTTCCAGTTGCATCAATCCCTCCTGATTTCCGCTCCACAGCTTATTATTTTTCCAGAAAAATTTTTTCCCCGCCACAATTAAAACATCGCCTCTAACATTAATTTTTTGAGAATTATCCATCTGATTAATTGTTTTTTTTGCCAACATCAATTTATTTTTTCTCATAACTCCCATACTTGTCAGTTGCCTGTCAATACTTATTTCCGACCTTTGAAGCTTGTATGTTTTTTTAGTATATTAGAGACGTCGGATTTTTTGTCGAATTTTACAATAAAAAATATTTTTCCCATTTTATCCTTTCTTTCACTTACAGCTTCAACATTGGTTACTTCAACTTCTAAGAAGTTCATGCACAAATTTGCAATTTCTTTGCACATATCATCTTTTTTTGCAATACCTCTAAATATAAGATTTTTCTCAACCAATGATTTTTCAAAGAAATCTAATCTTTTTTCAGTATTGTCCAATTTAGATTTTAATACCATCAGCTCTTCATTTGCCCTACTATTTTCTTGCTTCACTATAGTTAGCTCATTCTTTAAGCTTTCTACATCGGCTTTGGTAGCTAAATTGCTATTCTCCTCTTGAACAATCGTCCGAATGGCATCAAGCAAGGCTTTCTGTTCTTCTGACGTCATTGTTTTCCTGAAAATGGACTTACAGTTGTCTGATTCGTTTCGCCTTGGAAGTTTCGCTACTTCGTTCTGAAAATCGGGAGATAATTGTGCTCTAAGTCTTTTTGATGCTTCAGATTTCCACATTTAGCAATCCAAAATTGAAAACAATTTCATCTTTTTAGCATACAAAATAATTATTTTTGCAAATGACGAAGTGAAAAAATAAAATAATAACAATTAAGAATTTGCAGGTAGTCCCAAACTTTATATTGAATTTATTTGTTTTATATTATAGACCCTTTTTAATTATAATTTTTATATAAACAACTTTTGTTAATAAACAACTTTTGTGAAATTATACAAGTAGCTTGGTTGAAAAAAGAATCACAAAATTTTTAAAACCTAGTAAATTATACAAGGCTTTGTTAATATTTTTCTAGCATGTGCTTTTTACATACGAACCAGTAATGTATTTTTCTAACGAACCTAAATTAGTTTCCGTGTAATTTTTTGTTATTTATTGGACAAAATAAATAAAAAAAAAATTTAAAGTCAATACCTTTTTATAAAGGGGTAGACGGCAGGAGCAGACGAGAGGGTTTGATGGGAGGGGCACATAGGAGGGGCAGACAAGTGGGCAGACGGGTGCGGTGGACGAGAGGGGCACACAAGAGGAGCAGACGAGAGAGGCAAACAGGAGGGTCAGATGGGAGGGGCAGACAGGAGGGGTAGCGGAGCACCCGGGTCAGCTAGTAAAACATAATTATATGGCGCCGTCCGCGATTTAATTTTTTGAAAAAAGTTTTTTTATTTTTTTAGCGGACAAATGTCATTTTGCAAAACGTCTTTTGTCCGTGAATAAATTTTTATTTTTGTTTTTTATGTATTTACAAACTTTGTCTATAAAAAACTTTTGTGAAATTATAGCTTGGTTGAAAAAAAATTCACAAAATTTTTAAAACCTAGTAAATTTATACAAGGCTTTGTTAATATTTTTCTAGCAAAGGCTTGTATAAATTTACTAGAATCTTTTTTCAACCAAGCTACTTGTATAATTTTATCTAAGTTTTTTATAGACAGAGTTTATAAATTGTTTTATTAATATTAATTTTTCGGATTGTGTGGTAAAAACAGGCAAAAGCAAAAAATACTTTTACATAGGCATACACGATAATTTTATTTTTATAAATTTTTTTATAAAATTTAAGCGACCCTATAATATTTTATATTGTTTTATATATAGTTCTCTCTAATAGTTTTATATATTAAAATTAAATTGCAATTTTTTTGGTAATTGTGAGGGCGCCGTGACATTTGTCCGCGGGACATTTGACCGCGATGAAATTTGTATGGAAAACTTCGCGGACAAATGACATTTTGCAAAATGTCATTTGTCCGCCGCGGACAAATGTCATTTGCAAAATGTCATTTGTCCGACGCGGACAAATGTCTCAAAAATAGCGGACAAATTACATTTTGCAAAATAACATTTGTCCGCGATTTAATTTTCTAACTTTAGCGGACAAATGTCATTTTGCAAAATCGTCTATCTAGTTCTTAAGTGCCGTATACGCATTTTGGCACTTTTGGAGTTAGGGATTGCTTCATTCTAACTCGAAGGCGATCTTTCGAACGCTCTTCTCGAAATTTCAATAGCCTATTTTCCCCCTATTTGACGTATATGCTAAATTGGAACCAATCGTTTGAGTCAAACTCAATTTGCCAAAAATACGAAAAATGCGTATACGGCACTTAAGAACTAGATAGACGAAATGTCATTTGTCCGCGATTGATTTTTCATTTTTTTTAGCGGATAAATATCATTTTGCAAAATGTCGGGGAAGAGGGGTAGAGGCCCCTCCCAAATTTTACGTACATTTTGTATGAGCAATTTTTTTTTTTGCCCGATTTGCCTCTTAAAGAGTGGTTGGCGGTGGGCGGCGGGCGGTCGGGTGGACTGGTGGTTGGTCAGTGGGATTTGCGGCGGACAAATGTCATTTTTATGTCCGCGATACAAAAACAAATCGCGGACAAATGTCCCCCGGACAAATGTCCAACCCCCATTGTGAGTAGCAATTGGGCATGAATTAGAAGTTCCCCTTTCCGGAGATAAATTTTTACTTTATGCTGACTTTAATTACATGTACCAAAATTTTAATTCATAAAATTAATAAAAATTTTCATAAAAATATAATTATGATTATATTCTATATGTTTGTACTACATGGATTTTTATAAATTATTTTACGTTTTAAAGAAAATTAATTATAAGATCTTTATAATAAAACATTTTAAAAGAAAATTATAAGATCTATAAAGATTAAACATTTTCATTGACAATTTACTCACTATTTAGGGAATTAATATATGAAATGTAAAAATAATCGTTCTAATTATTTTACAATTTGCACCAAAATTTTATATGAAACAATTTAAAGAAAAATATTAAATTTAAATAATCTTTCTCAAATGATTTGCATTTCTAGTATAAGTAGTTTAGGAAATAATCTAAGTTTTTTCATAAGAAATTAAATTTCTTTAATGGTCCATAGAATGTCATTAATATTTTCTTGCGTTTTTTTCTTGTTTTCTGAGGAATTTATACAAGCCTTTGAATAATCTAACAGTTGCTCCACTTGTATAAATGAACTAAAGTTTTTAAATGATTTGTTGAAGTTTTCAAACAAAATTTATACATTGTTTTAGTGATTTATAAAAGCATTTGGATAATTTAACAGATGTTCCATTTGTATAAGTCAACTATTATTTTTTAGATCATTTGTCGAAGTTTTGATACAAACTTTATAGATGGTTATAGTAATTTATACAAGCATTTGGATAATTTAACAGTTGCTCCACTTGTATAAATATCTAATTTTTTTTTGATGATCTATCGAAGTTTTCATGCAACCTTTATACATTGTTTAAGCATTTTATACAAGCATTTGTATAATTTAACAGTTGCTTCAGTTGTATAAATCATCTAATTTTTTTTTGATGATTTATCGAAGTTTTCATTTTAAAACAATGTATAATATTACCAATAACTTGTATAAAAAAACTATGATTTTGGAATTTAGTACAATTTTTTTTTACCCAAGTCAACTTGTATAATATTACTATGGTTTTTTTTCTCAGTGTACTTGTTAATGTGAAAAAATCCAAAATCATAACATTTAAGTGAAAGCTAATAGCTAATACAAAAAATTGTGTGCAATTTGTAAACTTTCATTTTTGTTCAATCGAACTACTTGTCATTGTGAAAAAATCCAAAATTTAATTTGCTAAACAAAATCATACAATTTAAGAGAAAGTTATTATAAAAAAGTTTGTCAGAAGTTTTTTATCCAAAAATTAAAAATTGATAAAGAAATCACAAAAAAAAACCATAATAAATAAATTGTCATTAATTTTGAATCAACTTCTCAAAAAAAAATAATATTGTTAAAAATTGTTGAAGACATTCTCGATTTATTAAATATTTACATCTTAAATTTGGATCAGAAATTTCATTGAAAATTCCCACACTTAAAATTGTCGAAACAAATTTTATTAAATCAAAAATAAGATTCAGAAAAAATTTAGAAAATTACAAAGAAAAAAAACATCTTAAAATAATTACGTCTTCAACATTTCCCTCCTCTTGGAAAATAGCTAAGGTCGTGCCTGTTGCGAAAATTTCCACACCAAAAACCTTAAATGACTATCGACTTATTAGTATTCTTCCCCTTTTTTCTAAAGCTTTTGAAATGATTCTTAGAGATCAAATGACTCAGAACTTAGAATCGAATAATTTACTTAGCCCGCTGCAGTCAGGATTTAGGAAAAGTCATATCACTACCACAGCTTTATCTAAGGTTGCCAATGACATTGCACTTAATATTGATAAAAATCACCTTACATTCCTATTGTTATTGGATTTCTCGAGAGCTTTTGATAGTATTAGTCATAAAATTCTTTTCAGTTAAATATGGAGTTAAATATGTTAAATATGGAGATATCAGTTAAATATGGAGCCTCCTCAGATACTTCTTTGGAGAATTTAATTATATTATACGAAAAAAGGAAAATAAAATTAAAACAATCAAATTATTTTTTTAATTTATTTTTATTCCTTTTAATATGAATTTAATTTTTATTTTAATTCTACTTTTTTATATAAATTATAATAATTTTTGCCGACTAGTTTGGAGGTTTTACCTCATCGACTGAGTAGCAAATGCCCAGTCCTTTAATATTGTTATCCCTGTTAATCGCACTGTACTGTTAAACCCACTGTATTGTCGGGTATATTTTCGTCCGCGGTGCTAGTCAATGGAACAAGTTATCCAACTTATTAAAAAAAATTTTTTCTCATCACAGGTTTAAGCTCGCAGTTAATCACTTATTTTTATTAATTAACTTTAAATAAGATAATTTTCTTTTATTATTACTGAATTTTTTGTCCGGCTCATACTTCCCCGGTAGGTTTTATTAAAATTCATTAGAATGTAATTTAGGTTTTTAGTTGTAGTTATATTTGAAAGTTTTGAAACTTTATTTTAGTAACATAGTTTTTGTAACAAAACATTCATAAATTAAAAAGATTACTTGAATGTATTTTTTGTAAAGTTAAATAAATAAAAATAAAAAAATAAAAATAAACGTTTAATACAACTAACGAAGCATTTGAGCAATTTCAGTTGTTGCATGAGCAAGTTGCTCCTTTGGAAGAATGTCATACCGATCACCCTTATTTTAAAAAAGAATATCATGCTAAAATTTCAAGTGGAGTCGAAACACTCAAAAACAAAATCCTCGTATTGCAGACCGAAATAGCCACTCGTGAAAGTAATCAAAAATCCGAAAATTCTAGTGATGACCTAAAGTTTTCTTGTGACATTAACGCGTTTCAAACCCGGACAATCGAATAGTCCAAAAGTTAATCAAACGACAAACCTCGTCGTTTACTAATCTAAACCGTGTACTTGCCCAGGTGCAAGGATCGCCTCAAAATTTAAGAACAAAACAGTTCTTTGAATTACAAATTCAGAGAATAAACGAATATTGGCACAATATAGTACAAACTAATTTACAAATGTGCCAACTATCTGTGTCCGTCAATAGTGAATTCATGGCGGTCGAAACTGAGTATCACAAATTCGAAAATAAGTAGATGAAATTCTCATAGAGTTAATGACAGAGTTAGATAATTTTGTAGTACCATCGACGAGTCAAAGTAACCAACCGGGTAAGCTCAAATTGCCAAATATAGAAATTCCATCATTTGATGAGAATTATTTAAAATGGGGCCAATTCCGTGATTTATTATTATTTATATGATACACAATTCCAATATATCTACGTCAGAAAAATTATTTTATCTAAATAGTATCCTAACAGGTGAGGCTAAAGCATTAATACAACATCTGCCTGTAACTAATGAAAATTATGAATCGGCATGGTCTACCATAAATGATCGCTATGACAATAAGCGAGTGATTATAGCTGCATAGTTGAATAAATTGTTATCTCAAGTGACTATTGTGCAAGATAACGCATGGGCCGTCAAATCATTGCATGACGTTATCAAGGATTGTTTAACAGGTCTCAAAAATGCGGACCAACCAGTTGAACATTGGGATACTATCGTGTTGCATATCCTAGTGAAAAAAATAGATAAAACAACTCATGCATTATACGAAAACCAAATCAGCAATCCAAAGCCACCACAGAAACTCCAGCAGTTTCTAAAATTTTTGGAAGTGAGATTTCAATTATTGGAATCATTGGGGCTTAAAGACGACCAACAACTACACACAGAGAATTATACAAACACACAGAGAATTAAACAAAGTCTCAATCCTCCTAAAATTTCCAATTCTAAATTTTCTCCTTTTTAGGTGAAGGAAAATTCAGCTGTAGTCTAGGAGATGGAGACCATTTGTTATTCAAGTGTCCAAAATTTTTAGCAATGACACTATTAAGTCGACACACATATATTAAAGAACAACAAGCCTGTTTCAATTGTCTTAGAGAAGGCCATGCCGTGAGATCATGCCAAAATCCAGGAGCGTGTAAAGTGTGTTCCAAGAAGCATCATTCTTTGATACATTTTGATAATTCAGTGCAACCAAAACAACCAAATAATAATCAACAAAACCCTTCAACATCAAATCATCAAGTGACCAGTGCATCCACAAGTCAGACAAATGCATCAAATCAACCGATCTATAATGAGAAGACTTCAAGTGACGAAACTGCAATAGTGGCATATGGATCTGGTTCCTGAGTCATGTATTCCTGCCCACAGCAGTAATTAAAGTACACAATAAATTCGGCGAGGCAATTGAATGCCGAGCACTATTAGATAGTGGATCTCAGGTAAACATAGTAACTCGAAAATTAATTAAAAAACTAGGTTTTAGAGGTCTGCCGTCCAAATTTAAAACATAGTAACTTTTTGAAGTTTAACTTCTTTAGCGAGGTATTGTTAAAAATTTTTGATCAAAATAGGGGAAAAAAGAAGACAGAATATAGTATGTGCTGCGCCACGATAAATAAAAGCCGCAACGCTGCAAAAGAGGGGTAATAACCACAGAATGTAGTATGTTGAAAAGTAAAAACAAATATAAAAGCAGGGAAATATAAGACGTTGTAGCATGTAGCATGTATTTACGAAAATAAAATAGCGATTCTACACACACATAACAAAATACTAACGATGGTGGAAAGCAAAAAACAAAAAAAAAAACCATATACATAGAATTAAGAAAATGTACAATAACAGAATTAAAGATCAACTGATTTTGTTGTTAATATTTATTTAGTTTATTTCCTTTTCGAATTAGTGAAATTCTATCATATGAAACAGAAACGCTGTTTGTCTGTTTGTCTATTCCGAATAGGTACCTAAACCGCACAGCCGATCGTTTTCAAACTTACACTATTTCTTTGTCTCAGATCGAGGGTCGTTATACGCTATTTTCAAATTTGATTGGCCTCCTACCTAGCGACCTCCCCTGAAGGCCCACTTCAAAAGTTCGTCCGATTTCATTCAAATTTGGTATGTAAAGAGAGGAACTGTTTACACCCAAATTTCGTAACAAAAAATTTATTTCCGATTTCATTCAAATTTGGTACGTAAAAAGAGGAGATGATTACACACAAATTTCGTAACAAAGAATTTCATTCAAATTTGGTAAATAAAAAGAGGAAACGATTAAGCACGTAAATTTCGTAACAAAAAATTGATTGATCCTACCCAGCGACCACCACGGGGGCGGACTAGGGAATGCATTTTTTTAATAAAAATTTAATTCCGGATTTTTGGAATTGTCTTGAAATGAAATCCGGATTTCGGTTTATTCCGGAATTTCATATAAAAATTAAAATATATTAAAAAATTAAATTAAATTATTCTTTAACATAAATATTAGTTTATTTAGTTCAAAACATTATAACAAATTAAATTATGAAATATTTTTTATTAAAATAAAATTTTATACTTTTCATAAACCGAAAGTGAATAAACTGAATGGAAAAATAAAAATTTGAAACACAAAGTATCCAATGTAATAATATTGAGTTTTAATCGAATTTTTATTGAAAATGTTCCTGCAGCATTGTTAATAAGTTATATTAGAGATTTTCCAAAAGTGTTCCTCGGGGGGCCCCACCTTGATCGCAAAATTTAATTTCACTTCGAATTCCAAATAAATCACTGAACTCCAACTTATTTTGTTAATGTTGATTAATGTGAAAAAAAGTTTTACGTATTTGCAGACTTGCGATAGCTACTTAGATTTAAATTTTTGTGAATTTTAATGCTTTATGCCTAAATAATAAAAAAAAAATAAACAATTTGTCAAAATTCCCGCCAGTAAAAGTTCCACCAAATTCGAAAAATTCGGAATTTAGCATTTTGAATTCCGAATTTTTTGAAATTCGAAAACAGGCGCATTTCCTGATTTCCGGGATCCAAAAAACCGGTTTTGCATTCCCTAGGGCGGACTTCTAAAGTTCGTGTGATTTTATTCAAATTTGGTAAATAAAAAGAGGAAACGATTAAACACATAAATTTTGTAACAAAATATTGATTGATCCTATCCAGCGACTTCTAAAGTTCGTCCGATATCATTCAAATTTGGTACTTAAAAAAGAATAAATGATTACACACAAATTTCGTAAGAAAAAATTTAGCCCCACTTACAAAAGTAAATCAGTCAGAGTCCGTAGCCAAATAAATATTTGCAAGTAAATAAAGAAGTTAAACTTCTTTCGTGAGCTTATGAGGATGAGGCTCACACATATTTTTTCTTAAAAGTTGAGAAAAATGAGTTTGAAGTTCTTTTTTGTTTTTCTTATTTTTCATTAGTGTTAAAAGTGAAAGGGGAACTTTTTTCGAAAGAACATTAAGTGATCAATGTGAAAATTCATGCTAAAGGAAATTTGTTTACTTATTTCTGAAGAAAATTAAAAAAAAAATGTTCTATAAATAGAAGAATTGAAAAAATATATCACATCTTACCGTTGAAAAACATAGTAAGTATCTAAACATGCTTTTTTTTATAGATGTTTTATATTTTATGTGATAACGAAAATTTCCTAAATGAAACATCGCAACTTAAATTACAATGCTTTATTTTTGCAATATGTGTTTTTTTTGGTTTTGATTAATCATAGCATAAACTAGCAAGTGGATGATAATATCTAATTTTAACATGTTATTAAAATATACGTAATTTTTTCTGAAGTCAGATAATATTGTATTTTAAGTTCTGAAAAGCAAAAACACATAAATAAATAAAAGTTGTTTTAAAAATGAATAGTATGTAATTTATTTTATTGATTAAATACAAAGATAATAAAGTCAAAATTAATTCAAAAGCTTTAAAAGTAGTACAAAAATGTTTGGTTATAAAATTTAATGAAAATAAAAATAATTAATTGAATTATAAATTCCTTAAAGTTAGTACTTAGGCTTGCACCTAAGTGTGCTTATTGCTTTATCTTTGTAGATGGTAAACTATAATATAAAATAATAGACACTAGGCACATATTTTTAGTTTGAAGAAATATCACAAATAAAATCGAATTATCTATAGGTACTTTTTATTCAAATATTATTTAATTGCTATTTTTCCTATTTATAATCAATCACAAATTATTCAGTCCCAAATGTTACTAAGTATATAAAAAATTATCCAAAAATACTTTTTGTTCGAGTAGTTTATACATACATAATGTAAAACAAAAATTAAATGTCTCATATAAATTTTTTTAAAGTTAATAATATAAACGAGTTTAAAAATATAAAATATATTATATAATATTGATTTAAAATTTAGATTATTTATTCAGCTGCAAATTTAGCAAAATCTTTAGCCTGTTCGTTTGATTTTAAATTTTCCCAAAAGAATCTTTTTTTGATAGGCATGTGTGGCAATAGCTCACTTTTAATTTTGGCAAGTTTATTAGAATTAACACCAATATCGTTCGAGTTTGGTGTTGGAATTGTTGCCTTAAAAGTTTTTTTTTTAAAAAACTTGTCTGCTGAAAATCTTCGTCAGACAAATAGTTTTTGTAGAACATGTTTTTACTGCCCTTCCGAAACTCTACTTGCCTAATATCTTCTAAAAAAGGGATTTTATTTATATCTTCATCTACTGTTTTTCGAACTTTGCAACCATTTTCAAATTGATGGAAATTTTGAGTCGAAAGTAAGATCACTTCATTCGATTTATCAGCATTTCGAATAATACTGGCTAAGTCCGATACGTCTAAAATGTTTTGTTGGTTTTTCCACAATGTTCCAATTCTGCCGTGGATTGAGTCACATTTCATAAAAGAGTGTCCTGGTTCAAAATAATTTACTCTAATTTTTTCTGGACCCCATTCCAAATTTACTAAGGTTGCAAATGTTGACATCAAAACCCAGTTCTTATTTTGGGCTGAACAGTTATAAGCCCAAAAAATAAAAGTACTCACACAGGTATTTGCATTGAGGATTACGTTGTAATAGGCTGAAGATACTTGAGGGGCGTTGCGACCAATTATCCCTTCTTGCCAAACCAAGCACTGATTTTTCCCTTTATGCATCGCGGCGTATGTCTCATGCATCACTACCAAACGGCTAATAAAATAACTATTTTTGGTGGTCATTTTTGGTAGGATTAAAATTTTTTGCATGTCGACAGAAAATACGTTATGTGTTTCTGGCCAGTTCATTTTGCTGTCATCTTTATAAGCTCGCCGAGCCCCTCTGTACCGCTTTTTATGTTGTATAAAGTGCTTACAAATATCACAATCGATGGCATCATGTGTACTTAAATTAGTAATATAAACTTGGTTAGAAATATTTTCTGTAAAAGAAAAAATTTGTAATATAAGTACATAATAATAAAGGAGAATACAACAAAAAAATAAAAATAAATAAAAAGTTTGTTGTACCTGAAATGAAATCTTTTGAACAGCTTGGTTGATTAGCTTGTCCATCGATATTGGTGGGCATATCTTCATTACATGTATCAACTTTAGTGAAATCTTGTACAAAAATATATAACATGAATTAGTACATTATCGAGAAAATTCACGAATTTTAATCTTATCTGTAGAAGGGCAACCATTTAGTTCTTGATCTTTATACTGTTCAGCAGCATCAATTCATTGTCCATCGTATTGCTTTATATGCTGTGAATATTTGGAGCATGTTGGACATTCGTCTTGGGATGGTGTCGAAAACCCAATATTTTGTTTTTTGAAAACTATTCGAAAGTTTTCATATTTTTGTAGACTTTATTATACTCCTTATGTAAATATGTGATGGAAAGCTCGGGGGGACGATATTTTCTGTTCGGTGAAAGGTCTAGATTATAATGAAACACAGCAGGATTAAAACGGTCAATAAATTCTACAATACGTTCATCTTTAATAATTGTCTCAAGTTTAATTTGTTCAGCTCTTGGAGCACCACGTTTGTCCTTAAGATCTACACAACCCAATTTGTTTTTGCTTTTTAAATGCTGAGTCACAAAACCATCACTTTTACTGCCTAAAGTATGCAGGAACATTATTTTGCAAACTTTTACAGGAGGCTCATTCAGGTTTGAATTAGGTAAATTATATTCTATTGTTTTATTACGTTTCAACGGATTATTTGATTTGGTTTTAGTTGAAACATTGACCTGTTATATATACTTGTCTAAAAATAAGCGACGCTCAGAAAATGAAAATTTTCTAAATTGGTTCAAAACATCCATCGACTCAAAGTCAAATTGTATTTTTCGTAACATTTTTTTTGCAGTTGCAAGATGGCAGCAGCATTAAATTATTTTTTTTAGTTAACCGCGGCTGTACTTCTTTAACTTCTTTTGCTTTTTGATTGACGTTTTCATTAATTGTATTTGCTTTCTTAGTAGACGTAGGAATGGAGGAGTCAACCTCATCAGATACTTCTTTATCACTCCGTACATCTACTTCGGATGTTGGATAATATCTTGGGTCCAAAACATCGTCATCACTATCGAAATCAAAAGAATTTCCCAACGATTGCGCTTGAAACCTAATTTCCATTCAAAAAAAAAAAATTCTTTGCTATTTTATTTACACTGTAGTTTATATGTGTTCTATTGAGCTTTACTCGATAAAAAACGTAGCATCTTAACTTACTATGTTTTGAATAAGGTATAATAAATTTAAAAAAATAATTATTACATCTACAAAAACATAGTAAGTTAAATTACTTTGTTTTAGAAAAGCAATTTACACGATTTTAAATATGAAAACAATAGTATCTCCAGATACAATGTTTTAATCTAGTAATACTTACGCTTTTACTAAATCGACCATCATTTTCCCGCGTGATGCCATTATTTTCAATTTTACTATAATAAAACTGCACTCGCGTAAATTTAAAAGAAGACTGACTCTCTTGTCTTAGATTTTTGCCGATAAAATAACATTTCTGAAGAGCGTGATAAAAATAAATAAAAGGAGGGGTATAGTAGTTACTATGCTTTATTTAAGTATCTTGAATAAAAAACTAAATTTGCTAAAAAAGAAGTCTCAATTGTAAAACAACAGGAAAAAATATGAAAAAACGGGTGAGAGTGAAAGAAAAAGAAAAAAAAACCAGGCTACTTGGTTTAAAAAAAAAAATACATAGCAACTTGAGTTACTATGTTTTGAATTTGGACGGCAGAGGTGTGGAATGTAACATTGAGATAAGTGGAATAGGTGGTTCCAGAAAATCCTCTTCAAAACGAGTAAACATTGGATCCAAATTAATAAATTATACAACAAATGTGGAAGTGTTCGTGATGGACAAAATAATTCAACCAGCCCAGAGTATGAAGCCCAATAATTGGAAAATTCTAAACAACATTCAATTAGCCGATCCAAAATTTTACGAAAGTCAACCTGTTGACATATTGATCGGAGCAGAATTTTATAATGAAATTTTAATGGTCGGTCAAATTTCGGTGGAATCAACGACACCTTGCCTGCAAAACACTGTTTTCGGGTGGGTGGTTTTAGGTAAATTGCAATTCTCATTAAATAATAAAGAGCAGTGGTGTGGTGTTACAACAATAGAGGAGCATATCCAAAAATTATGGGAATTGGACGAAATGACAACGGATAAGCCCAGCCCAAAGAGAAGCAATGTGAAAGTTTTTTCGACAAATCAACATATCGAACCAATGGGGGAAGATTTGTAGTTAGATTACCGTTTGTAGCAAGCATAGATTCATTAGGAAATTCTCAAGAAATTGCTAAACGAAGATTTTTTGCAACAATATTTTCAATTTATGCGGGAATATGAAAATTTAGGACATATGAGACAAATAAATGAAGTGTCAAATAAACATTATTTTATTCCACATCATTGTGTATTAAAACCCAGTAGCACATCTACAAAACTTCGAGTGGTGTTTGATGCATCCTGAATGAAATAATGAACAAAGGCCTAAAGATCCAAAATGATATTTTTGATGTGTTTCTACGATTTCGTCAATACACCTATGTGTTCACAAGTGACATTGAGAAAATGTATCGGCAGATTTTGATCAATGAAGAAGATAAGAAATTCCAAATGATTTATTGGCGAGAGGATCCGACATCCCAACTAAACTCTTATGAACTTCAAACTGTCACATACGGGACAACGGCGGCTCCCAACTTGGCAATAAAATGCTTAAAAGTGCTATCAGATCAGAACCAAAATAGATGTCCGTTAAGATCCCAAGCTATAAAATACGATTCGTATGTGGATGATATAATGACCGGCAACTTAAATGAAGCTAGTAAAATTCAAAATGAAGTCATAGAGATCTTGGAAAGTGCAGGTTTCAAATTAAGAAAATTGTGTTCCAACAATCAACAATTGTTAAAGAATATACCACAAAAAGATATTGCATTAGAGTAAGATATTAAAGAAGGACCGGAAAGTGAAATCAAAACGTTAGGCATAACCTGGCCTCCGAAATCTGATGGAATTGCAATTGAAACAGTTTTGTCAGAGCAAAAGAAAATTACTAAGCGAACGGTGTTGTCAGATGAAGCGCACATTTTTGATCCTATTGGTTTGGTTTCTCCAGTAACAATTATTGCAAAAATGTTTATACAAAATTTATTGAAATTAAATTTAGATTGAGATGCAGCTAGGGTTTCGAAATATCCGGATTTTCTGTAACCGAGGTTATCGGATAGTAATTCTAGAATTATCCGGCGGATACCGGATAACCGTATAAAAATAAACAAATAATATTGAATCTAATTATAATTACTCAAAATAATGCCAAACTGATGACACTGGTCTTTTTAATTACATTTTCTACGGATAATAAAAAAAACCTTTAAATATTTTAATTCGAGAACTAAAACATAACATAAACTTACCCAAATTTTTCTATGTGTTTCTTCTTAAATAAACTTTATAAAATTGCACAACCGTTTTTCTTCTTTAATAAACTTTATTATATTGATTCAACAAATAACTATAAAAATGCATACTTTGCTACATAAAATTTTAAATTTTTCAAAAATTATTACAATGACTAGCCTACTTTGAAAATTCAACAAATATAATTTAAAAACTTAAAATTGCTAACCGTGAGATTTTTAACGGATATCGGATGCGGTTAAGAGTATAAATAACCGCGGATACCGGATACAGATATATCCGTTTTGGAAACCCTAGATGCATACTAAATGGGTAAAGTTTCGTGAAGAATTACAATGTTTTAATCAGGTGGTCGTTCCACGACAAGTAAGCATTCCTGATCACACAAATGTTCAATTACATATTTTTTCTGATGCATCAGAACGAGCATATGGGTTAGTGATATACACTAGGTCAACCAATTCGGAAGGAAAAATATGTGTAAGATTGTTATTTTCCAAGGCGAGAGTAACACCTACGAAAATTCTGACAATTCCTCGTCTGGAACTTCAAGCAGCAAAATTGTCAGCTGAATTAAGTGTAAAATTAAAAAATGTTTTAAACATTGAAAGTAAACAAATTTATTTTTGGACAGATTCAAAAATTGTTTTAGATTGGTTAAATTCGCAACCATCTTTTTTTAATGTTTTTGTAGGCAATAGAATTTCTTTTATTAAGCGGCATAGTGATGTGAAACAATGGAACCATATTAACGAAAAAGACAATCCTGCTGATTTGTTTTCGCGTGGAATAGCTCCAACACAATTCAAAGAGTCAAAGGTTTGGTTTGAAGGACCTACTTTTTTGCAACAAAATATCAACGTGGTCTGCTCAGTATAATGTAGTAGACATACCAACATTAGAAAAGAGAGCAAAATATTCCATTTTAGTGATTTCTTAACTGATATCGATCATAAAAATTCATTTATTGTGTTATGTCGAATAACAGCCTATGTGTTACGTTTCATTCTTAATATTCATAATAAAAAAGATAAAAAACGTACTGAGTTAGTGTCCATGCAGGAAATAAAGAGTTGCATGAATTTAATTATTTCTACAATTCAAAATCACAATTTCAACCAGAAATAAATCAACTCTTAAAAGGTCATGAATTATCAAAGCAAAATCGTCTATCAAGTTTGACGCCGTTTGTGGATGAACAAGGAATTTTACGAGTAGGAGGAACGATAGATGCAGCAAATATACCATATGATGCCCGTCATCCGATGCTGTTGCCATATGAACATCCTTTTACAAAACTAATCATGACTGAGCTTCATATTCAACATTATCATATCGGACCTCGGGGTTTGTTAGCAATTACTCGACAACGATTCTGGCCATTACAGGGGAAACGCATCGTTAATAGTATAGTGCATCATTGTATTGATTGTTTCAAGGCAAAATCCAAAGTAATGGAACAATTGATGGGAAAATTACCACCAGAAAGAATACAACCAGCTAGACCATTTATCAACACTGGAGTTGACTATGCTGGCCCAATTTGGACTCATTATAAAAGACGCGGGACTAAACCACAGAAATCATATATTGCAGTGTTTTGTTGTTTAGCAACAAAGGCGATACATATTAAAATAATCTCCGATTTGTCTACAGATGGGTTCATAGGGGCATTAATACAATTTTGGAGTCGACCGGAAACTACAGCAAACATCATGAAGAAGAGTCATCAAGATATCAATCATCAAATGAATGTATTAACACAAGAATTTAATGTACTGCTTGGTAAACTTTCACAACAACGACCATTGAATTTTTTCATATCTTTAGCATTAAAAATCACATTATCAATTCAAAATTATCAAAAAATCCAAAGTCGACTTATAGACGTGATTCACATAATGGCAAAATTAGTCCATTACATATTCGACCAGATCAACTCAAATTAGCATTACAAGCGATAAAAATAGTTTATCAAGTCAATTCATTTCTACATTTTGAAGTGAAAGACTTGGTCACTTAATTCCAATCCCGGTTAAACTTAATAATTCATTTGTAATAATCAAGCCTTCCACCCGTTACTTAATTACTAATTTATATAAAGATTCGTTTTACCCAATGACAGTGACTGAAGCATCAACGTGCCACAAGATAGACCAACAGTATGTAGTTTATAAGCAACTTCATCCAATTTATAGTAGATCATCCAACATAAAGATCGAATTGCTTAATCGTGGCACCGATCTGTCATCATGTGAAATAGAACATGCTAATGTTTTACCAGAATGGATCCAATTGCAAAATCCTAATCATTGGTTATTTTCAGTGAAGGACAATCTAACCATCAATATTGTATGTGATGATATTAGTGAATTTTTATTACAATTCAAGGAATTGGAATATTAAAATTTAATAAAAATTGCGGACTTAAACAACCAGGGTTCAAGATGTGTCCCATAATAATCCACAACAATTGAGAACATTATTCGTACCCTAAAGTAACGTTAGTGAATTAAGATGAAGAGATTAATAAACTGTTAGCCCAATTAAAGAATATGAAGGATATCCAGTTGGAACCAGACTACTTGGAGCCACATGAGATTCATCAGTTCAGTGTATCATAATTGAGTTTAATTATCATCATCGTTTTGGTTTTATGCATAGTGTGGTTTAAGATACAAAAAGCTAAATCAACGTTTTCATATGCAATCGAAGTGAAGCCACAGCCGGTACCAAGATCAACACAAAAGAATTGCTTTGCATTTTATCCAATGCCGAAGCGATTGGTTTGAATATTTTTAGCAAATCTTCGCAATTTCTTTTTAAGCCCATATTTTGAATCAAAGAAGCAATTTTTTGATCTATATCACTTCTATGTTCTTCACATACAGTTATTAAAAAGGACCAATTTTTCAAATATGTATTAATAGTTTCACATATAGTGTTCCAACGTACTTCGCATGGTAAAATCAAGGAAGTACCTCCAGCTTCCTTGACCCTTCCTTTGGGGAATGATCGTTGCGGAAATATTTGGAAATTTCTATAACGTGTTGTTGAATATTATTATATTCACCTCCTAAATCATGCGCCAACAAATTCAAAATATGGGCCGAGCAACCGTAGCCAATAATACTATTTTCATTATCCTCTAATGCAGCTTCTAAATCGTGGCGCATTCGAGCCATATTCGCAGCATTATCAGTCACAATGCTTAGTAGTCACAATCAGGGACGGCCCGTGACAACAGTAAGTGCCCAGGCACTTATTGGTTTAGTAGCCTATTCGACAGCAAACAAACAAAGATTGAGTTTTCATATACATATAGATTTGATTAAAATGACTACAAATTAGAATTTAAGTTTGGTCAAAAACCAAAAGAATGCAAATCAAAAAGATAATTTTTTAGGAAATAACAATTTCCTCTCCTTTTTAAAACAATAACAAATAAATTTCAATATTCCTTACTAAGCAATTTTTTTGATGCTTTTAATTCAACAATATTCCATAGAACAAAATGTATTAGAATTGTTTTATTTCATCTCTTTTTTAAAACACCAACAAATAAATTTCAATATTTCCTACTAAGCAATTTTTTTGTTGCTTTTAATTCAACAATATGAAAAGCACAAAAATCAATTGCCTTTTTTACAGAACATCAAATTTTCTTCTTTGTTTTGTTTCTTATAAGAAAAATTCTCTCTTTTAAAACAATAACAAATAAATTTCAATATTGCCTAAAAGCAAGCAATTATTTTGTTGCCTTAAAGGCTACACAAAAAGGATTAAGAGAAAGCATTTCTTATGTTGTTATATTTGCATATGGCAAAAATATATAATAGTTAGAATAAAATATAAGGAAAAAGGAGGAATAGAAGCACCCAGGCAATGCTTGGGTTGCTTAGTACCATCAGCCGTCCCTGGTCACAATGGTTAATAGTACTTACTAGTTGCTTCAATAATTGTTTTAGTAACCAAACTCTTAAGATATTCGGAGTCGTGGCTATTAGCTAAAGTTTCAATCGTATCGACTAATCTAACCTTGTCATTTTCTTGAATAATTCAAACACATATAATAGAGCTGTTATTCACATAGTCAAACAAACATACTCATCTTTTAAAATGTCACAACATTTTTTCTGCTCTTCCATATATATTTTGTCTAAAAGTTCATTTGATAGCTGCCGTTCTTCGGGAGGATTATACCCCGGCCGTAAAATAGAGCAAAACTTTTTAAATTCTTGGTGTTTCGATTTTCTTAATGCTAAATTTGTAGCGAAAAAAACGAGCAATCTGTGCATCTATTATGTCGTTGTCGCGCATAGAAGTTTTAATTATAAAGCTGGAAATTTTAGGCTGGGAATTTGAAGCAGAAGATGAAATAGCTGCATTTGAAGGAGTCGAACTGGTACTCTCTTCATTTTCTAGAACTAGAACATCGACGTCTGATACGTTCAATTTTTTGTGGGCATGACTGAAAATGCTTTTTCATTCTAGCTACAAGGCCTTGTAATTCATAATTGCAGTTGACTCTGCAACAATGTTCCCTCTAATTTTTTGAAAAGCTGGGCAAAAATAAACTTTCTTGCGCGCATTATTTGTAATTTATTCTTATTGCGCCCAAAATGTTAAAAAAAAATTAGTCACAAAAATTTTTTTTGAAGTATAACTTCTTTACGGAGGGTAGTGAAAGAAAAATCAGGAAAAAAAATTGAAATTTGGTACATAAAAAATGGAAACGATTAAACACACAAACTTCGTAACAAAACATTTATTGGCCTCCTACCCAGCGATCTTCTTGAAAGAACTTCAAATTTGGCAATGATTAGGAAACGTTTAAACACACAAATTTCGAAACAAAAAAAATGTTTATACCAACAGAAAATCAATAAAAGAAACTTATAATGTATACCTCGATGACTCCGAAATAAGTTTTACTTCCCCCGCGCGTACACGGAACACGCATACTATTTTTAATTAATAAAAAATAATAGAAACAAAAATAGGTACCAAAACATACCAAAATTTATAGTTTATAAATAATAATATTATAAAATAATAAAAACAAACTCAATATCTTATTTTGAATTTAAATATTCACGACGATTTATTTGGTTTTTTCAATAATCATTTAAATCGAAATTAGTTCCATCTAAAATATTCGATTTAATAAAATCGAAAAAAAAAATCGTATAGTAGAAACGAAACGATTTTAAAGAAAAAAATTTATGACAGATTAATGAAAATTCAAAATTTTATTTTTGAAGTTTAAAATTTTTTAATAAAATAACTTTATTATTGCGTTAAATTTTGTCTGCGCGCAAAATAAATGATCTGCGCGCAAGTAAAAAAAGGGTGCGCTAGCGCGCACGCGCGCAGCTTAGAGGGAACATTGCTCTGCAACCTTTTTTATTGTTGTTCAAATCTGAATTTTGAACCTCTAAAAAGTGTTTCCAAATTTCATCCTTTTTGCAACCCACACTTGAGCTTTGCATTATTTTTGCAGTTTTCACCAAACTCCAAACCAAAAACCAGTCAATTAATTTAATATAAAGTGTATTTTTAAAATATTTTAGAATTATTGAAATTAATATTTAGAAAAAAATCTTAACAAACAAACTATAACAAAATTCTCTTTGTAAACTAAATTTACTTTCGTTTTGTTGAAAAAACAAAGTGATGAAAATGCCGTTAATTTCAATATAATTTTTTGCACCACTAGAATGAGCGAAAAGGAAGATAAAAATCGTTTTGATGAATCAATAACAGTGTTTCCGCTTTATAAGTTCTTTAATTGGTTGCTGCCGACGTTGCTGCAAGTGTCATTCTCGTAAAAATGAAAATGAAAATACGTTTCGATAAAATCGATTTAAATCAACGATTTTTCTTAAAAACAAAATTGATTTAAATCTGATTTAAATCAAACATACCCTGGCTATCGCCCGACGCGACAACATTTAATCAAAAAATTTCTTACGTACTTACGTAGGGTCATAGTTTCAACGTTGTAGCATAAATTAAGTATATAAAGATTTTGCAGTTCATACATTAAAAATGTTGCTTTCAATATTTTGACTTTGGATACCCATTTTATTTGATTTGTTTTTTTTGTAGTTTTTTCTCTCTATCTTTTCATTCTCAATTCTCCGACAAAAAAAAAAAAATCCTACCGACTGTTTTTTGTTTTTGGACTACATCTGATAATATCATTATGGTATAAAATTATGTATATTCATAAATTCATTCATGTTTGTAAGAAAAAACATATGTTTGACAGGGAAATGTGATAGATCGTGGATTTTTTTTTTGAAAGTATTTATTTTAAAATCTAAATAAAATTGGAAACATTTATAGCTAATTTTTTTATCCTATATAATATATATATTATACATGATCCGTTTTCTTTGAAAGTCGTGTAAGTGTATTTTATTTTATATGGAAATATCTTAAGTTTTTATTTTATTTTATATGGAGATATTTAAGGTTTGAAAATGTGAAATGATAAAAACAGTAAATATTTTAACAGATATTTTTTGGAAAAAGTTTATTAATAAAAAGCTCATAGTAAATTGTATTCATTTTTAACATTAATTAATTTTTTGTCACAATGAACTTCCACCGCTTTCAATGAAAAAGGCTCATATTTTAGCTTATCTCATTTACATTGTATTGATTTTACTTACGTTATGTGAATATCTTCAAAAATATAAATATTTATTTATTTTGAAGTATACTAAGTTTTTTATTTTTTGAATCGGATTTGTTTTGCTTTTTTTTTATGTTATCGAAATTTATTAATTTTTCCTTTAGCCATTTAGTATTTTTTTTTAACAACAGAGTTATCAACATTTTTAAAAAAGTGATTTTATGGTCATAGCACTCATCATTATTTGAAAACCACTTTGAAAACTTAATGGATTTGTTTGTAGCTTCTAAGCTAAGCAGCAAGATGTTATTGTTTTCAATAAATTTTTCTCATAAAATTTTTTTTCAAAAAATTCATCAAATATTCTCACCAAAATGTATTTGAAACTTCAAAAATTAAATTTGTTGGAGCTTTTAAATGTAAAATATTTAAATCAGAATCGTAGTTTTTTTGATATATTCTGAAATATTTTGACTAATTTTTTAATAATCATAAAATAAAATTTATGTTTTTAATATTAAATAATTTAAAGGATTATTTATTTTGATGTAATTTTTGTAAATTTATATTTGTATGCTAATGCAACAAAGCATGCATACGGCCATATGTAAAAACATTAATATAAATATTTATATGCTAGTTTTGACAACAATGCATCGCATATGATTAAACTCATAGAATAATTAGTATAAAGAAAGGCTATTAATGGTGTGGTAAGAAGTCAATGTTGAAAATCAAAAATGTATCCCCCTAGAACTAAAATTAGTTTCTGATGTTTATAAAAATTAGGAAACTCACCTTGATTTTTGATAAATATTTTTAATGCGAAAATTCTTTTTTAAAACAAAGTAAAAAATTTTTGGTTTTATTAGACTTTTATTTATTAGAATATTTGTATATTATTTTATATATATTTAATTAGAATATTTGTATTATTGTTTTATTATTGTTTTTTCCACAAAAAATTAAAAGGATTATTTTATTGTCCAGAAAAAAGAACTAATTTATTATATTGTTGGCGACTATTTTTTATTTATTTTTTTTTCAATTTTCTGTTTTTACTTTCGCTATATGATTTAATTTTATTTTTATATAAGTTTCAATTATAAATTTAATTAAATAATATCTATGATTTTCAAATATGCCGCAATCCAACACATGATGAGCCAAATTTTCGAAAATACTGTCATTAATATTACGCATAATAGTATTGAACAGGTGTAAATAAAAAATTTTTTGTTGAGTTTCTGGTCTAATTTAAATATGGATGTAAATTTTTCTGAAATTTTACAAATTTTCAAAACGTCTGCATGAGGTCTTGGTAGGCAACCAAAACTTTTTATTTCCAATAATTTAAAACTTTCAAATGTATGGAAAATATGCACTCGCTGCATTTTACATTAGTCAAAAGTTTTCTCTGAATAAATCCTGCTATATATGTTACTGCAGCATCAACTTCTAAACTAATGGCTTCTAAAGGTATTTCATCAAAATATTGAATTATGTCTTCATCATATAAAATTCCTCTTCATCAATTTCCTCTGAGTCAAGCATAAATTTATTCTGATTTAAAATTTTTGATGTGTTAGAAGTAGAAGCTACAGAAAGAATACTAATGTCTCCATAATCTGTGCAGTTGGAAGTGGATGGGCTATTTATTTCATTTTTAATTATTAATCTTTTGTAGGCTAAATATTTAAAAAAAAATTGTTTAACCTGTTTTAATATTATGGTTTTATTATAACGGGAAACTTTTCCATGCATTTTTCGTGGTGAAAACTTGGGGGGGTACATTTTAACAGTTAAACAACAACAACTTTGACTTTTTTATTGTTTTCGATTTCGTAAGGAAAAAAAATTCCATTGCCAGGCTGTGATTAAACTACGTTATTATTTTCTATATACATGATTATGAATTAATTCATGAATTCATATCATATCCAATGTTGCCGTTTTATAATTTTCAAAAGGAGTACTTTTTGTATCAAAAATGGAGTATTGGGGAGTACACCTAAAAAAAATTTTTTGACGAAAAGAAACGGAATTCACGTACAAACAAAAAATTCTTATTTATATCCAATTTCATTCATTTTATTTCAATAGTATAGTATTAATACAACACAACACTTAATTCAAGTGGACTAATTTGGAAAATTAACACAAATTCCAATCCGAAGTGGGAATCGAACCCACGACCCAACATGCCGAAGGAAAGTGGCAATACCACTGCACCATGACGTTGACGGTCGACATTATGATTAGTTATGTATTAGTTACTATATTTATGATTTTTATTTATTAAATTGTGCTATGGAATATAGTCTGTATAAATTTGATCATTTAAGATTTCTTTCCCAATCATTATTGCTTTGATAGTTGGAATTATTAATTTATTCTTTTTATATCTTTAACTAGACGAAATACCCGGTTTCGCTCGGTAGTGCTGAACTTACATATCAAAACACTTTTACCTATATTTTGGGCAGTAAAAAAATCGGAATTTCAAAATATGCGACATATCCCCACTTCGGTCAAAATTTCTAGTACTCTATAAGCATCTCGGGTATCTAGGCTCCTTATTTTCAAAATTTAAAAATTTGGAAATTTGTTGTATAGCCCGGAGACAACGGTTGGGGGGCTTTCGACTTGAAGTTTTTCAATAAGCTTTTCGGGTCCAACGCTACAACATTTTACCTAAATTGCAAAATCGGCTTCTAAGGTAGCCCACCGCCGGAGCCTCGGATCAAAATTCTAGTACCCTATAACCATCTCGGACCCCAATGATACTTAAGTTGAAAATTTCAACCAAATCGGTCCAACGGTTTAGGCGTGATTGAGGAAAGAGACCGTCATGGCGTAGTGGTATTGCCATTATCCTACGGCATGTTCGGTCGTGGGTTCGATTCCCACCTCGGACTGGAATTTGTGTTAATTTCTAAATTTGTCTCACTTGAGTTAAGTGTTGTGTTGTTTTAGAAAATTTTCATTTTTTAGATATTAGATTATATTAAGTTGTGAAAAACGAAGTTCAGCTTTTGCGCTGCGGTAAACTTAATAAAGAGCTAAGTTTGTTAGTTTAGGGAACATAGCTTTTTTCAAAGCTTTTTCATTTTAAATACTGCATTCCAAAAACTTTCAAATGAAAGATTTCTATCGATTTCGGAAAAATTTGCCAGAATTCTAGATTCTTCATCAATTTCTTCAATACTTATTCATTAAATAAATTAAATAAATTGAAAAAGGAGTATATCAGTATGGGATAAATAATTTGTGTAGTACAGGAGTACAGGGAATTGAAATGGAGTAAAAATACTCCGATTGGAGTACTTCGGTAACACTGATCATATCATATGTTGAAAAAAATAAAAAAAAAAAATAAAAAAAAAATCAAAACAAACAAACTAATTTTTTCTCTACACTATTCTATCAACAAAAAAAAATTCTCATTTTTTTAGGATTTTTACGAACAACAACGATTCTATCACGATTTATGAGAAACGATGATGGGGATCCAATGTTGATTAAAAAAAAAGAAATTTGATTCTCAAATGCTGTTGATAAGGGTTTGCCTTGATATACATAGTTTCTAGTTGTAGTTTATTTTATTTGTTTTAAACTTTTTGCGAATTCAGATTAGTTTTATTTTAAGTTAAAAACACAACCCATAAAACAAAGTTTTTCATGTAAATCCTTTATAGGCGAGGCAATTGATATGAAGTATATATAAAGGTGTGTGTCTGTGATGCCAAAGTATATATATTGTTTTGTTATCGACGACAAAGTGATGTGCAAAATTTAAAATTTAAAAAATTTAAAAAAGCTCGATTGAATATCGGAAATTGGATATATTTTGACTCACTAAGTTTGCAGACCAGGTGGTGAAGTTTATACAAAGGTGTGTGTGTGTAATGCCAAAGTAAATTTCAGCTCGATTGGATACCGGGAAGTGGGTCATTTTTAACTTTGTAAGTTTGTGGAAAATGTGGTGAAGTTCATATATAGGTGTGTGTGTGTGTTAATGTGTCAATGTCAAAGTACATTGTCATCGACGACAAAACGATGTGCCAAATTTCCGATCGATTGGATACGGGGAAGTGGGTCAATTTTGACTAAGTTTGTGGAAACGGCCGTGAAGTTGATATAAAGAATTTTATTAATAAAGGTGTGCGTGATTGTGTGATGCCAAAGTGCATTGTGATCCACGACACAGCAATGTGCAAAATTTCAGCTCGATTGGATACCGGGAAGTGGGTCAATTTTGACTTTCAAAGTTTGTGGAAACTGGGTGAAGTTAATGTGAAGGATTTAATTAATAAAGGTGTGTGAATGTGTCGATGCCAAAGTGCATTGTCATCGACGACAAAGCAATGTGCAACATTTCAGCTCCATTGGATACCGGGCAGTGGGACAATTTTGACTTTCTAAGTTTGCGGACCCGGTGGTGAAATGAATATAAAGGTGATGCTAAAGTGCATTGTCGATGCTAAAGTGCATTGTCATCGACGAAAATGCAATGTGCAAAATTACAGCTTGATTGGATACCGGGAAGTTTTGACTTTCTAAGTTTGTGGAACCGTAATGAAGTTAATATAAAGAATTTAAAAATATATAATTCAGGGGCCAGATTCTATAACTTTATCTTTCGAAAAAATATCTTCAAATTTAAAAAAATTACATTTCTGTAAGCAATGTCTTTTTTGAAACAAATGTCTTTTTTACTATCTTTCGACTAAAAAAATAAAAACTTGTTTAGAGGCAACTTTGTGTAAAATTATGTCAGATTTGAGGGGAAAATAATGTCAAATATGTGTCAAATTGGTCAAAAAGGTTGTAATATAAGTATTTTGTTTTGAAATTTTTGTATATTGTTTTTTTTAGGTTTTTAATATTTAATTAATAATTAAATACATAATTAATAATTAAATATATAATTAATAATTAAGTATATAATTAATAATTAATATAGGTATAAACGTTTTCTCAAAAAAAAAATTTTTTTTTTTTGTATTTTAAAATTTAACATTTTCGGGGAAAAAAAATGTAAGTACCTACCACCTACCTCTCTATATTATATTATTGTAAATATCAAGTTACTTTAGAATTTAGAAAATTTGAGTTTTTCAAATTTTTAATAAAAACTAAAGTTTCTTATAGGATAAAGTTTTTTTTTTTTCGAAAATTCATTAATATTCATATTTTATACATACATCAATTTCTAAACATTTTGGAGAACAAACGTGAACGCAGAAGATTGTATATGCAAGAATCGTAATAGACTCCATGAACAATAACTTATTTATTCCATAAAACGGAACGGAGGGGTGGTAGGGATGGGCAGAAGGAAGGGGCGGAATCGAGGGGCGGATGCGAGGGGTGGATGCGATGGGCGGATGCGAGGGGCGGTTGCAAGGCGTGGAAGGTAAGGTGGTAGGGAGGATGTGGAAGGGAGGAGCGTAAGGGAGGGTGGAAGGAAGGCGGAAGGTTAGCCGAAATGGAGGGGCGGAAGTGAGGGGCGGAACGGAGGGTTGGCAGGTAGGGTCGGAAGAGAGGTGCGAATTTTAATCAAAAATTAAAGCTTTTTATGGGATAATAATAATTTTTTTTTTGTTTTTAGTTAATCGTGTGCAGTGCATAAAGCAGTAGAAATTCAAAAAAAGGGCAGTAGATTAGAAAAAAAAGCAGTAGATTAGAAAAAAAAGCAGTAGATTTTTAATCAATAAAGCGGTTGAAAAAGTTTTTACTTTTTGAGCTCGACTTCTTTCTTTGCCTGTTTCTACCAAAAAAAAAACATCTTTTAAATTAAATATTTACATATTATCACAAATGTGATAAAACAAATTTTTAAAGAAATTCAAATTGATTTTTCCTCATTGGCTAGTAAAACCTGCTAATAAAACTAATGCTACATATACAATGATGGCATTTTGTACCATTGCATATGTGAACGGGTGACATTAAGCGTTGCCATTATTTGATGGTGGCTAATGACGACTTGTTGTTATTGTTCCTTTTGATGGTGGCTAATGACGACTTGTTGTTAATATCCTGCGAATACCATGAATTTATTTAAAAAGTTCTAATTAAAGCTTTATCTCTGAGATGAGTATGTATTATAAAATAAAGAAATGAATTCGTATTAAAATTCTCGTCATTTATTTTACTCGATTTATGGTATTAATAAGCCTAAAAGTTTCATATTGCCTGTGAGCGGATTTCAGTTTTGGGAGTTTGGGCACCGCCTCTACCCCCCCTCCAAGTTTCAGCTAATTCTGAGGGGTTCAACGAAACTGTGGTTAAACGTTAATTTCAAATAAATTGTACATATCAAGGCCAACACTAGAAGAAAAAAAAAATTTGTTTGTGCCCGATTTGCCGTATTTTTGGGTAGGTGATAGAGGCGGTGCCTAACATGTTAAATCCGAAACGTTTTTTGCGGGAAGGCCCCCACTTGGGAGCTATGGGGTTCAACGAAACTGTGGTTAAACATTAATTTCAAATAAATTGTACATATCAAGGCCATTATTACAATTTTTTTAATTAAAAAAAATTATGGCAAAACTTTTATTATTTTCAACTAATGAACTTAACAATATGGTTATCTAGAAATTTCGATATTTTCTGTACTAGATAAGAGTAATGCTTTTACTAATTTAATGAAATTTAGGAAAATAAACTGTTTAGTTATTCAAATCACTATTTATTCTTGGGTATTTTTCCAAAAACACAACCGCACTTCAAAACATAAAAGTTTTTTCAGCAATTTCGCAAAATTAAGTTAAGATTATCCTTTTTGGCTGTTTTAATATTATCCTTCAAATAAATACAATCAAGAAAAATATTTTTATATGTTTTAAACTTTTCATATTATTTTAAACTAAACATATTTTTGGTTTGGTATTTTCTTTTTGTACTGAAAAATTTAACTAAATCTTATGTTAACGATTTTATTTTTAAAATGGCTATATGCCTATATCAGAATGGGAATTTTAATGATTTCTTTTCTTTATTAAAAATAAAATATTTAACAATTTTTTTTTGCTTAAAATATAAAAAAAAAAAAAAATAAATAAATTTGTTGTTCTTGATGTTGCTCTGCTCATGTGGTTGATGCAGCTAACTCGACCCCAAAGAAGGTTACCTAAAACAGAAAATACAGGAACTGATGTTAATGTACCTAAAAACAAGAATAAAAATAACATTAATAAAAAAATAATAATAAAAATTAAAAAAAAAAGTATAATTATAAAAATAATATTTTAAAATTTATTTCACAAAAAAAAAAAAAACAAAGTCCAGAAAAAAAAATCGGCGTGGACCTTCGGGTGAGGCCTGCCCTGCCGCCACCTTTTCTCCCACAGGCTTCCCAAAATAAAACTATTTGTTGACCTCCGTCCCTAAAGAGCGCAAAAAATCTAAAAACCTGAAAAATAAATAATAAAATAAATAATAAAAAAAAAAAAAATAATAAAAATAAAAATTTAAAACAAAAAGAATAAATAATAAAAACTTACCGGTTAAAAACCAGGAACATCCATTGCACCGCCAATCCATCCAATCACCAACCAAAACATCTGAACATCTGAAAAAAACAAAAAAAAATATTAAAAATTTTATTAATAAAAATTACAATTTATTCCTGTGATAAAATTCATACTTTTGAGCATAATTTGAAAAATTCAAATAATGCCCAAAAAAGAACGCAAAAATTTCCAACCAGCTATCCTCTTCCTTCTAAATTAAACAAAAGAAAAAGAAATAATAATAAAATAACTTACCTCGATTCGATAATCCCAAATAAATCCCAACCATAGAAAAAAAAATGATTTATGTTTGTATACAAAGAATGAAAAAGGTATTTCTGTTTATTTACTTATTTCTGTCGATCATATTTTGTTATTTGGTAATAATATCAATTATATAAAAGATTTTAAAAAAATATTGAACAATAACTTTAAAACTAAAGATTTAGTTCTAGCTAGTTATTTGGTAATAATATCAATTATATAAAATATTTTAAAAAAATATTGAACAATTTAGGTCTAGCTAGTTATTTGGTAATACTATCAATTATATAAAAGATTTTAAAAAAATATTGAACAATAACTTTAAAACTAAAGATTTAGGTCTAGCTAGTAATCTTGGAATCAGTATAAAGCAAGATTTAATAAACGGTTTAACCATAATAAATCAGAAAAAATATCTGGAAAATATTTTAAGCAAATATGACAGATTGTAAACAGATTGATACACCAATTGATCACAATTTTAATTTTGATATTTTATTGAAAAATAAATCTGAGAATCAATATATTGAAAAAAAATGTCGACAATTAATTAGTAGCTTTCTTTATGCTGTTTCAGGAACTAGACCAGATCTATGTGTATCTGTAATTTTCCTAAGTAGATACCAACATTGTGCGAGTGAAGCATTATTTAAGGCTTTAAAAAGAATTCTACGTTACATAAAAGGTACTTTGGATTTATGTTTAATCTATAAATTTGATTCTAAATTAAAATTAAAATCGTTCGTTGATGTCGATTGGGCTGGAGACGTAAAAGACCGAAAGTCAACTTCTGGGTTTACATTAATGTTAAACAATTGCGTATTGTCATGGTTTTCAAAAAAACAATTAAATGTTTCTTTGTCTTCTACAGAAGCAGAATACGTAGCCTTAAGTTGTGCTATCTCAGAAGCAAGTTGGATTAAAAAATTGTTATCAGATTTTAATTTTAATTATGATGAACCTTTATTGATTTTAGAAGATAACCAATCTGTAATTAAAATATCTGAAAACAATGAAAATAATAAGAGATTAAAACATATTGATACTAAATATCATTATATATTAGATTGTGTTAAAAATAAAAATGTCAAATTAGAATATACTTCAGACAATGTAGCTGATATTTTTACAAAGCCATTGGCTAAAATTTTATTTACTAAGTTTCGAAATTTTTTGTTCAAGGAGTATACTTAAATATCAAATGTTATTGAGTATAATGAAGTATTTATTGAGGGGAGGTGTTGAATTTAAAGTCTCTTACAAAAATACTTTATTATGCTTAACCCTTTGACGACCACAGGCAAATATGCTTGCCCAGGGGTTTTTTGCGTTTATAACTGTTCCTTTAACTATTATAGTATTGGCGTCCGAAGGTGGTTTGTAGAGGAGGGTTGAGGCAACAAAGTAGTAGTGGGGGGTAAGTCTCTACTTCGTCGCACTTGCCCTGTGGGAGTCACTAAAGTTAGTCGAAAAGTGTTTTTAATTGAAGGGGCTGCCACTTGGCGAGGAAGAAGTGGACCTGGCTGAGATTTAGGTACGTTTTGCCTTCATCTATTACCTTTTCTGAAGCTTCTGTGAGTTTTTACTAGCCCGCAGTGGCCAAAAATACGATTGGCAAGTATATTTGCCTGTGGGTTGAAAGAGAAGTTTTTACCCAACTATGTTTGCCAAGAGAAAAAAGGGACAACAAGGAGGTTTAGGGGGCCAATTTTTTGTAACATAACTATTATTAGGTTACAGATGACGAAAATCAAAAAATAATCAAAATCGCTTCGGGCAAAAAAGTCTGGCCCTCAAAGGGTTAATTTTACTTAAGGAATATGATAACTCTGTTTATCTTTTTTATATATAGTAATCTGATTTTTTGTAACATAAAAAAAATATAGTAATCTGATTTTTTTTTATGTTACATATAAAAAAAAATATAGTAATAAATTTAAAAACAAAAAAAAAAAAGAAGAAAACTTAACAGTAACAGCAGGAACTGTGAAAATTGACAACTCTAAAGCGGCGGTCACACGAGGCTGGTTTACCAGCCGCTGGCTAGCAGCGACAGCAACCAGCATACGGAAGGGTTTACACAGTGTTGTGCAAACAGCAGCAGCTGGTCTGGCAGCTGCGATGTTTTGAATCAGTTTTATATATTTTGGTCACTGTTTCGTACAAAATGTCTTTACATAGGAAAGAAGTGTTAAGGAAATTGTTAAGAAGGCAATTGGAAATTGGCCTTTTTAAATAAGACGGTGAAGTTGCATCGCACAAACAATCATATTTGTTATATATTTCAAATAAAATTATTATTTGATTTGAATTTCACTTCTCATCATTACTTTTTGGTCCCATTTTATTTTAATTACACTACTATTAGTAAAGTAATATTGAAAAATTCAAATCAATAAAATTAAATGTAAAACTGAAACAAAATAATCAACAAGAACATTGTCCAGCAGCGCTAGTTAAGTTGAACCGTTCAACTTCACCAGCCGCTACTGAAATATCTCCGCTGCTGCTGGCACCAGCGGACATAACAGTTCACACGATGCTTGTTAACTGGCTGTTAGCAGCAAGCAGCTACAAGCGGCTGGTAAACCAGCCTCGTGTGACCGCCGCTTAATAGAGAAAAAAAAGAAAAGAAAAAGTGAACATGATTTTTTTATTTATTTTTTTTTATGAAATTTATTTTAAAAATAAATTTTTAATTTGAAATTATTTTTTAAATAAAAATAAAAAATGGAAACAATCCCGGAACAATCCAAGTGTGAAGAAATGTCAATATCTTCAACACCATCTCCAGAAAATCTTCGAATATGTTTGGTTGGAGATTGTGCAAACGATAATGCAGTTTTACAGGCGGCACGAACATTTGGTGTACCTGTAATAACATCAGAAAATGGTTCTGATGATATCGGAATCATCATCATGGACAACATATTTTATTTTAAATAGTTTTGAAGGACCAATATTTGATGAAATTCATAAAACAAATCATAGAATAATGGGACCGCCGGCCTTGAAACAAGCTGCCGAATCAAAAGAAGGTTTAGTTCATAGTAGTCGTCCACTTTATAATTATTCAATGCGAGGGGTTGTAACTTGTTTCACTGGTATTAGGAAAAAAGATAAATTGACAAGACTTGTAAATTTAATACATTCAATGGGTGGATCAATTCGTAAAGATATGAACTCCAAAGTTACTCATCTTATATGCAACACAAGCGGTGGAGAAAAATATCAATATGCAATGACATTTAGATTAACCGTTGTAAGATCTGATTGGGTGTATGATGCGTGGAATAATAAAGATATACCAAATATTAAAGTCATTAAAGATCAATTTACAAAGCAGTATAAATTGAAAGCATTTGAGGGCCAAAAAATTTGTTTTTTCGGTTTTCCACCTGATGAATATCAGCATATGTGTAAAGTTTTAAAAGATAATGGTGGCATTCCAACTGATTTAGAAGATCCCGATTGTACTCATGTGGTGGTCGATGAACACTCAACACAAAAGAAACCAGAACCTAAAAATACAAAAACACCAATTTTAAAATCGGATTGGTTTTGGTATTCAATTCAGAATGGTTACGCCGATGAAATGGATTATCTTTTTGGAGTTTATTTAAACAGTATGGCAAATACGCCGAGTGCTGATCGACTTGAGTTAGTTTTAATAAACGGAAACGGAAACGTTTTTCACAAAGACTACAACTCGAAGGCGGCGATCATCAGTTTCTGATGCAGGATTACTGTCAGTATCGGGAAGTTTTTTGGATTGTAAGTTAACTAAAAGAGCTTAATAATAAGTAATTTGATAATAAGGAGAAATATAAAAACATAGTTGGCGTAATAATAAGAAAAATACACAACATAGCTGGCATGATAATTAGAAAAATATAAAACATAGAAAGGGAGATTTTAAGTTATCGAAGAAGATATGTTGGAAGACGTGGAAGCGTTGTTATAAAAAAAAAGAAAAACCAGAAAACAGACGGAAAAATTCAAATGTTTGCCATTCATGCCATTAAAGTGTAAACGTAATGGCAACATCTTACCATTTTACGGTGTTACTATTTAATGGAAAGGCTATTTTTGAACATTAATTTTTCTATAGTGTGAACACTTTCCATTTCAATGGCAACACAGAAATTAATGGACATTTTTACCATTAGCCATTAGCCATTAGGTGTAAATGTAGCATAAGACTCCAAATCATTTTATTTGGTTTAAAAAAAAAAAAAAACAGAATTAATAAGTTGTCTCCACTCCCCATCTAATTACTCAACATCATCTACATCTTCAACAAAATTAGGGAACGTTTTAAGCAAATGTACTTAAGTGGATCCCAAATTCTTTGGATCTATAATTTCAATCTGCTTTAAAAAAGGGTCATTAAAATTAAATCCTTAAAAAATCGAATACATTAAACAGTTTTCTTAGCATCATAGACCATAACAAGAAAATAGTTTAAGAGAAATATTTAAAAATGAAAGAACGAAAAAGCAGTAGATTTTATTAAAAAGCAGTATGGCAGTAGATAATATCAAAAAGCAGTAGATCTACTGCTAAAGCTGTAGAACGACAGCACTGATCGTGTGTTCATAGGGGCCACTAATTTTTTTAATTTAACAATTTATTAATTTACAGTTTTTTTAAGTTTAAAAAAGAAAATACTCCCATGAGCATGAACGAAGCTCAAAAAATACATTTAATCAAATTCATGCAGAATCATGATAAATTAGCAAAAAATAAGCTTTAATAAAATAGTAGCGGCAGGGACAAACGAACTACAAATTATCTGAACTTGTTGTCTCGCAAAATTGAAAATGATATTAATCCAGATCAAAGAAAATTAAGTATTAAGAAGGGAAACGATCGAAGGGTTTTTTTAAGGCTAAAATTTTTTGTTTGTATTGGTCATTCATATTTTTATAAATTCATTCAGGCATGTAGTTAAAAAAACTGAAAATTTGTAAAACAATACCATAATATCCGAAGTTTGAGATTTTTGAATATTATCTATTGTTGAAGAAGATGAAGTCAAAAAAGCAAAGAATTAATTCGTTAAAAAATAAAAAATAAATAATATATACAATTTCATCATTAACAATATCAGCTCCATGAACTTATTTTATCTCAATTTCAATGCCAGGAAATTAATCTAAAAATTTAAAAGGTATAACAAAATAAAAACAACTATCAAATTAATTTTTGAAGTTTATACTTCTTTAGGCGCGTTGTATGATATAATTGAGTAATTCTGTAAGGGGTTATTTTCATTCTACTCATTCGACATTCGAAATCGAATTCGAACTGACATGGTTTTTGACGTTTCAACACTCAAAAAAATTAGTGGTCCACTCAATAATCATTTGTCATTTATAAAAACAAAATAATTTGGCCCGAAAAAATTAAATTCAAATTAATTAATTTTAAAAATCTTTCGTTAGGTCGTGCCGGAGCAAAATATACGAAAATTTTTTTTTTTTTCAAAATAGGTAGCTCCGATGAAATTAATATTACATGAAAAAAAAATTTTGGGTGGGGAGCTACGGTTAGGTCGTATATTTTCGTATATTTTGCTCCGATATACGAAATTTTTTTTTTTTTTAAATAGGTAGCTCCGGTGAAATTAAGATTACCTGAAAAAAAAATTTTGGGTGGGGAGGTACGGTTAGGTCGTGCTAGACCAAAATATACGAAAATATTTTTTTTTTTAAATAGGTAGCTCCGGTGAAATTTAGATTACCAGCCGAAAAATTTTTGGGCAGGGAGGTACGGTTAGGTCGTGCCGACGCAAAATATACGAAAAAAATTTTTTTTTTCAAAATAGGTAGCTCCGGTGAAATTAATATTACCTGAAAAAATTTTTGGGTGGAGAGCTACGGTTAGGTCGTGCCGGAACAAAATATACTAAATTTTTTTTTTTTTTTTCAATATAGGTAGCTCCGGTGAAATTAATATTACCTGAAAAAAAATTTTTGGGTGCGGAGCTACAGTTAGGTCGTGCCGGAGCAAAATATACTAAAAAAAATTTTTTTTTTCAAAATAGGTAGCTCCGGTGAAATTATTATTACCTGAAAAAAAATTTTTGGGTGGGGAGCTACGGTTAGGTCGTGCCGGAGCAAAATATACGAAATTTTTTGAAGTTTATACTTCTTTAGCGGCGTTTGATGAATTTTGGTAGAGGGTAAAAATCCATTTTCATATAGAATTTTTCTCAGAATCGTCATCATTTTTCTCAGAAAAATTAGAATAAGAATACTTATTTTTTTATTATATTTAAGAAACCCAAAATCATATGGACAATATGGCTTAGTGGCTAGAACATCAGACTTTAAGTCTGAAGGTGCCTGGTTCGATTCCCAATGACAAGATTTTTTAATTTCAAATATATGTATATATAGCACCCAATATTACAAGCAAAAAAAGCTACGGTTAGGTCGTGCCGGAGCAAAATATACGAAAAATGTTTTTTTTTTTAAATAGGTAGCTCCGGTGAAATTAAGATTAGCTGAAAAAAAAATTTTGGGTGGGGAGCTACGGTTAGGTCGTGGCGGAGCAAAATATACGAAATTTTCTATTTTTTCGAAAATATGTAGCTTCGGTGAAATTAAGATTACCTGAAACAAAATGTTGGGTGGGGAGCTACGGTTAGGTCGTGCCGGAGCAAAATATACGAAATTTTTTTTTTCAAAATAGGTAGCTCCGGTGAAATTAAGATTACCTGAAAAAAAATTTTTGGGTGGGGAGCTACGGTTAGGTCGTGCCGGAGCAAAATATACGAAATTTTTTTTTTTTTTTAAATAGGGAGCTCCGGAGAAATTAATATTAACTGAAAAAAAAATTTTGGGTGGGGAGCTACGGTTAGGTCGTGCCGGAGCAAAATATACGAAAATTTTTTTTTTTCAAAATAGGTAGCTCCGGTGAAATTATTATTACCTGAAAAAAAATGTTTGGGTGGGGAGGTACGGTTAGGTCGTGCCGGAGCAAAATATACGAAAATTTTGTTTTTAAATAGGTAGCTCCGGTGAAATTAATATTACCTGAAAAAAAATTTTGGGTGGGGAGCTACGGTTAGGTCGTGCCGGAGTAAAATATACGAAAATTTTTTTTTTCAAAATAGGTAGCTCCAGTGAAATTAATATTACCTGAAAAAAAATTTTTGGGTGGGGAGCTACGGTTAGGTCGTGCCGGAGCAAAATATACGAAAATTTTTTTTTTTTTAAATAGGGAGCTCCGGTGAAATTAATTACCTGAAAAAAAATTTTTGGGTGGGGAGCTACGGTTCGGTCGTACCGGAGCAAAATATACGAAATTTTTTTTTTTCAAAATAGGTAGCTCCGGTGAAATTATTATTACCTGAAAATAAAATGTTTGGGTGGGGAGGTACGGTTAGGTCGTGCCGGAGCAAAATATACGAAAATTTTTTTTTTTTTAAGTACGGAGCTCCGGTGAAATTAATATTACCTGAAAAAAAGTTTTTGGGTGGGGAGCTACGGTTAGGTCGTGCCGGAGCAAAATATACGAAAAATTATTTTTTTTTTCAAAATAGGTAGCTCCGGTGAAATTAATATTAACTGAAAAAAATTTTTTGGGTGGGGAGCTACGTTTAGGTCGTGCCGGAGCAAAATATACGAAAATTTTTTTTTTTTTAAATAGGTAGCTCCGGTGAAATTAAGATTACCAGCCGAAACATTTTGGGTGGGAGCTACGGTTAGATAGTGCCAGAGCAAAATATACGAAATTTTTTTTTTTTTTAAATAGGTAGCTCCGGCGAAATTAATATTACCTGAAAAAAAATGTTTGGGTGGGGAGCTACGGTTAGGTCGTGCCGGAGCAAAATATACTAAATTTTTTTAATAGGTAGCTCCGGTGAAATTAAGATTACCTGAAAAAAAAATTTTGGGTGGGGAGCTACGGTTACGAAATATACGAATTTTTTTTTGAAGTTTATACTTCTTTAGCCGCGTTGTGCGGTTTTTTGGTAGAGGGTAAAATATTTTAATTTACATTTTGTACTCAGCAGCCTATCATTTGTAGCCACTGTTATTTCATATTCTAAATCTTTAAGTATAAACTTCTATAGGCAGTTCTATGACTGCTTCGTGTTTTTTTTTAAATAATATATTATTTTTTGAAATTGCCGATTTTTGCATTTCTGCAGATGAAAAATTTGTTTGTTTTTTGCCTCGCATCCCGTGACCATATATTTAAGTTTTCGAGGCATTTTTACTCACAAAATTATTTATTTAATTATTTCTTTTTGTTCATATATTTTATTTTTTAAAATATTATTGATAACTTTTTTTTTTTAAAAAGAAACTGACACAAAAAGCAACTCGTTACACTTTAATATAACATAACGAAATTGCCACAACCTTATTTGTTTATTTTATTTTATATTTTGAAGACGCGTTTAAATCCCAAAATATAGTTTGATGACGCGTTTAAATCCCAATTCTTCATATAAAATTAGAACAAAAAAAAAACATTCTATCCTTGTCTAAAATTATTTTTATTCTGCGTTTCACTTCTTAATAATTAATTTTCTTTGTCCAGATTTATAACAATTGTGCTTCGTTTAAAAAAAATTTAAGAATTTCAAATTTCCTAATGTATTTTGTTACTGTGAATTAATGTCAAAAAAAAGTTTTCGGGTGAACACTTTTTTTCATAAAATTTCAAATGTTAATAACAAAGCTGCCAGAGTAGGATTTTTTTCCCAAAATTAAGAGGATTTTATTACATCGGGGATGGGGGTTGTCCGCGGGACATTTGTCCGCGATTTGTTTTTGTATCGCGGACATAAAAATGACATTTGTCCGCGATTCGAAATGTCTTTTGTATGCCGTGGACAAATCAATCGCGGACAAATGACATTTTGCAAAATGACATTTGTCCGCTAAAAATTTAAAAAAGCAATCGCGGACAAATGACATTTTGTGGTTCACGTAATCTGCAGTATCTCCAAAATTGAAAAATCAATCGCTGACAAATGACATTTTGCAAAATGACATTTGTCCGCTAAAAAAACTGAAAAATCAATCGCGGACAAATGACATATTGCAAAATGACATTTGTCCGCTAAAAATTAAAAATTTCAATCGCGGACAAATGACATTTTGCAAAATGACATTTGTCCGCTAAAAATTCGAAAAATCAATCGCGGACAAATGACATTTTGCAAAATGACATTTGTCCGCTAAAGTTAGAAAATTCAATCGCGGACAAATGTCATTTTGCAGAATGTCATTTGTTCGCTAATTATGAGACATTTGTCCAAGGCGGACAAATGTCATTTTACAATCGCGGACAAATGACGTTTTGCAAAATGACATTTGTCCACGAAGTTTTCCATACAAATTTCATCGCGGACAAATGTCCGGCGGACAAATGTCACGGCGCCATCGGGGATGTAATAAAATTATTTATGAACAAATAATTATTGTACAAGGAAAATCTGAGGAAATTTGTGGATTTTTTTTTATGTGGCATTTTAGTTACAATTGAATTTGAAATTCACAACAAAAAAAAATTTTAAATTTTACACTAACAAAATACATTAGGAATTTGAAATTCTTAAATTTTTTAAGGGTGTAGCACAAATAATGTTGAAGAACTCTTTCCAAAAATGCAATGATTGCATTAAGGGTATTACCATAAAGGAAGTATAAATATGAGAAATTTATTCCATACAAAAATATGAAATCAAAAAACAATTGGAATAGTAATTTATTATAGACAGACATTTTTTATATTGGAATTTTTTGTATGGAATGAATTTCTTATTTATGCTTACTTTGTGGTATTACTAACTTTACCCGTTTCTAAAAGTGAGAGATTTTTCCAAAATTAAAACTGATCAAAAATTACTTGAGATCAACTATCGGGCAAGAAAAATGGAATGGGTTGGCAATAGTCTCCATAGCTACGAATAAATACTAAAGGTAGAGTAAATCCAGCTCTAGCAGGAAGTATCTCTCTTACATGTATTAGTGAGACCAATACATTTACAGTACAGGGTGTTTTATATAAAATCACAATATTTTTTTTTACTGTTTTAGATTTCTTTTTTCCACAACACCTTTGAGGTAAAGAAATAGTTGCGTTTTTTAAAGTGGTATCCCCAGGAGGCCTAATCCACTATTTATTTATTTAGATATTTTTAATACAAACATATACATATTTACAAATATAAATACTAAAAATATTAAATACATTACATTAAATTATATACAAATATACAAAATTAAAAAAGAATTATAATTAAACCCATGTTACTCTTACACCTTACTGCAACTAATCTCAATACTATGGCTGTAATATTATTGTGGTTACTGTCAAAAATAGAACTCTATAAAAATAGAAAATTATAATTATTATTATAACCTTACAAAATATTTTAGAAACTCTTACACCTTACTGCAACTAATCTCAATACTATGGCTGTAATATTAATGTGATTACTAGGGTTGTGATTTTTAGGTAATTACCTTTTTTCAGTCGTGCGTAATAACAGATTTTTATTAAAATATCTCCACGTTTCGAAAAATTTGCTGTAATTTGAGCCCAATATGTTAGCGACTTTTTCTACCTATTTCATGTTTTAGCGACTATTTCGACTTTTTTGACTTTTACTGACTTTTTTAAACATTTTTGACTTTTTTAGGAACTATTTTACCAATTTTGCCGTCATAATGAAAAACATGAATTTTTCAATTTTGAAAAAAATTTCAAACATGATATCTGGCGGAAGATTGATATTTGCGAGCAATATAAAGTTCAGGAAATATTTCCCTTTAAGTATGCCCCTATTACATCGACAGAAGTTGAAAGATCATTTTCTATACATAAAAATCTTTTCAGATCTAACCGACAAAAATTTGAATTCGAAAATTTACGAAAGCATTTGTAATTTATTGCAATAAATCAATCAATAATTAATAAACTCGTTTTTACATTTTTATTTCAAAATCCATGTTAATTTTTTAAGTTTTTTGTGCAATGAAATTTATATTTTTTTTTAACTTTTAAATGAAATTGCTATATTAAGAGCAAGATTCTGAGAGGTTGAACCACCTGTGATTCACACCATCTCCGATTTGTCCCAAAAAATTACCAGTTGTTACTAACCTTACTAAATGGTTGAATCCAAATTTTTTTGCTTCTATGTTGTACCGTTCATGTTTTGTGACCTTCTGAAGGTTGACTTTTAAATGACGAAAAAGCCCGTTTCTGTGAAACATGAAAAATGTTTTTGTCTGTACATTATTGCGCGAACAACTTGCCACCAGTATTTCTTCTGTTATGGACTGTACCACCATAGACCTTTATGAAACATACCACAAGATCATGGCAAGTCGATTGCGCAAGGTCATTGAAGGTCGAGAAAAGTCAAGATTTTTATGCTTTTCTCCATTTTCAAACCCGAACTACACCTTGCGCAAATGACCACTGCAAACAAGGTTTCACTAGATAGAGCTATATTAGTACTATTAATAATTATATAAAACATTGATGCAAGTTGAATGCGCTGGCAGTAATGTTGTGACAAAATCGCTAAATTTCCAAAATTTAGGGCACATTCAGCCTCCTGTATCTCGCTGCGCGAACAATATTTTCAAACCGCACTGATACTATTTAAAGGCTACTTTACTGTACTTAATAGAAAAATAAAGTTTACTGAGTCAAGTTGACCAGAAAAATAAAAAAAAAATTATAACATTGATGTATTTTTCTGTTTTAATCAAGTATTAATATTACATTTTGAAATCTATTTTCAATACTTTATTCCTCAAATTTTTAAAATCTCTTTTTATAAGATTCTTGTACATCTTTTAAGCAAGGAACCTTAAATGGCCCAGCTCCACAAAGTTGTAAAGGACCAAAGAAGAATCTACTTCGGTGCACAGTGTCAATATCGTCACGCAATGGCCAATAAAACTCCTCAGCTCTTCTCTGGTGAAGAAATTTCATTCGAAACATGTCATCACCACAATCTTCTAGAAGTTTGCCAATGTAAAACCTTTTGTCATACGTTACAGCGTAGAAAGAATGTGACTGAAGTTCATATCCACAGAATTGATCAGCAATCAGCTTGATCTCTTTTCTAATTTCTTCTCGCTCAGCAATCTGAACAATAAAAAAAAAAACTTTTTATATTTAAACTATCATAATTTTTAATTCATTTTTAAAGAAATTTATTTTTATTTTAAAATAAACATTTTTATAATCGTTAAAAAAGGATTGAGCTATAGAAAAATAAATTTTTAATTAATTTTTAACGGATGAAAAAAATTATACCTCATTGTTTTCGATAATGTCAGGGTGCAGTTCCTCATCTTTTTCGATTTCTGCATCATCGACAATATTATTGATCATTTCACTCCTAGTTTTCATTCTGCTAAAATGTGACATCACTTGTTCTCGTGTCAGATATTCATCTGGGCAAAATTGTTTTTGTCCATCTATTGTAAGATTTCTCATCATTTTTACAACATTTTGAGCTGTTAATTTAATACCTGTTTTATCTCCTTTACTAAAACATTCTTGAAGAAACTGTTTTTGATTTTGATTTAGACGTGTGACTTTTCTTTTGGGTTTAAGTCCCCATCCTTCTTTGCACACAAGACTTGAATAATTTTGATTTGCAAACGATGTAGTGGTTTTTTCAAAATCTGTAGTACTATGATTGTTTGCTTTTTTTGTAACAGTTTCCATTCTTTTTGCAAATGTATTTCTTGCTCTATCTTGACCTGTGAGTAGTTTAGGAATCTGGTCATTTCCTCCAGCAATATGTAGAGATAAATCATCAGCAGTTTCAAATGTAGAAGTGCAGTTGTCTTCCGAACAAAACATTAAGGTTACAAATTTTCGGCTAAGTGATACTTCTTTATTTTTGAGGGCTTCGTTCGATTTTGATACGGAACTGAATGCGTGAACAATGGTGTATTCACAGTTGAAATCCAAATTACTGTACGGATTTTTTTCCCATTTCCAATTTGAAAATATTTCCAAAAAGTCAGTCCGCTATCTTCAAATTTCACAGAGTGATATGACTGGATATCTAATATCTTAACGGAGCGAATGAAACTCTGTTGTTTATTGATTTCAACGACTGAAATCTTTGCATTCTTCATGCGTTCTTTGAGAATAAGAGCATCACGCACATCATTTGCCGAGACAACATCATGACCCTCACTTATATATGATCTTATAAACATTTTTGCAACAGCATTCTCTCTATCGGCCTGATCCTTTCCTCTCTGAGGTTCGTTATAATCGTGTCTGAGCACTTTCAACTCGATCTTCTTGGCCATGAAGTAACGACTCTCAGCACAGACATTACCGGAATAACAGCCAGCATTATCAGTTTTGACATAGAGTTTTTTTATATGAGGAAAATCTAATTTGAATTGATTCAATGCGTGCTGATACACATAAGGTAGATAGTGCATCTTGGTCACAGCTCTCAAGAACAGTGAAATAAACTGCCTTTTCTGTCTTTCCATCAACCTCAGTAACAAATACATCCACATGCATTGATATACCTCTTTTTCCGAAGTAATCTTGCTGTTTTTCACGGTAATGCTGAGGAAGTATTTTTTGTGACCAGTCTTGTAGCCAGAAAGCTGTCTCACCATCTATAGCATCCAGAGATACTGCTTTTGCTTTTTCCTGCTGGACACCTCTCATAATGTGTCTCATGTATTCGACAACATTCTTGCTTGCGATGTTAAAGTCGTACACTATTTCTTTCTTTTCAACACTATCATCAATATTTATAATTGTGTTTGAAATTTCATCTAAAGATGATAAAAGTGATTCACATTGAATGCACGTAGTACTGTGAATGTGATCACATTTTACCTTAAAGTCTACATCATCTGGTGAACTTAGAGAAAACTGTGCACAATGGCTCGCACATATGCTGCTGCTCTTGCAATGGATTTTATAAGTGGTTTTCAAATACCTTTTTCCCATATTTAATTTTTGGTTAGTACTGTCCGTTTAGTTTTTTCGCAATATCATTTAAAATTGAGAACCCATTGAGGCCATCAGCTGTTGTGTTATCCAAACCACTCAGAAATCGACGCTGACTTGGATTAAAAGAATTGAGTAAACGCATCAATGAAGATTTGCTTAAACTGTCAAAATCAATTTGTTCACAAAATTGTAGATAATCACACACAACATGAGTTTTTAATGCTGTGCGCACTGCATGTGCAGTGAGTTGTTTCTGTCCGCAATCATATTTCAAAGTAGTAGTCCCATAAGCCACGTCTTGAAGTGTGTCAGTTGTAAATAAAAAATCTAAAACATGATCCACCTTGTGCATATCTAGCCTATCTCTGATGATCTTCTTGTCAATAGTCACATGGCCAGGTCCAAAATGTTCCCGTAATACCCGGGCTCGCTTCACCATTGGCTTTGAACAGCCAAACATATTAGCGACTTTCGATTTTGTGTATTTTTCAGGATTGACCAAAGATAAGATTGCAAATTTCATATTTTGTGTAGGTGCACTTTTGAAGGCTGATATAATTTCCTGTATAGTTTCATCTACCTCTGCATCACTACAGCTGCTGTTGTCAGACATTGCTTCTCGAAATGCTTCTTCCTGAGCAGGTGCCATCTTCTTCGATAATGTTGTTTTGAAATTTTCCGTAATTTCTGTGTACTTACGTTTCATATAACGGACAGTACTGTTAGAAACCTCAGAAATTGGAGTTTTCAGCTGAAACTTAACAGGACTTATGCCTTCAACAGATGATTGTATAAATGAATTCGTCTCATGCCTATTGGTTTCAACTAAGCTGCAATGTGGAACTTCAAAGTTTGGGTCAATATCAATGCTGTCTTTTTGATCCTCTTCTGAACTTACCTTGGAGGCTAATTTTTTTTTCAGGAAATAATCACAATGCTGTGAACATAGAGTTCCCCCTATTCAGAATTTCGAAAGCGGATGATTCTCAGAAATTAACTTGTAATCGTTCCAACTGGCACTCCTAAGTCCTTTAACTTTTTTGTGTGGGTTATGCTTTTGCTCAGGGTGTAAACAAACTTTTGGTTGACTCCAATAAATTCCAAAATCATACCTATGTTTTGCACATACCTTTATAACTTCAGGTAATTCCTTTCCACTTCGACTTGCTATAAGTTTTTTCTCTGTTTTAAAAATATGTTGTAAGGTTATAATTATAATTATAATTTTATATTTTTATAGAGTTCTATTTTTGATAGTAATCACTAGGCTTGTGAATTTTAGTTCCTTAAAAACCTTGTTTAGACACCTAAAAAGTTCCTAAAAAACCAAAAAAAAGTCGCTAAAAAAGACACTAAAAAAGTCGCTAAAAAAATAGTTAAAAAAAAAATCCCAAAAATTTACAGAAATATAGATTTTGATACAAAAATTTCAAATCTACGAATGATAAAAAAGATAATAATTTTGGTTTTTCATATTATTTATTGTGCAAGTATATTAAGAGCAAGATTCTGAGAGATTGAACCACTTAACATTAGGAGGTGATTCACACCATCTCCGATTTGTCCGAAAAAATTACCAGTTGTTAGTAACCTTACTAAATGGTTAAATCCAAATTTTTTTGCTTCTATGTTGTACCGTTCATGTTTTGTGACCTTCTGAAGGTTGACTTTTAAATGACGAAAAAGCCCGTTTCTGTGAAACATGAAAAATGTTTTTGTCTGTACATTATTGCGCGAACAACTTGCCACCAGTATTTCTTCTGTTATGGACTGTACCAGCATAGACCTTTATGAGACATACCACAAGATCATGGCAAGTCGATTGCGCAAGATCATTGAAGGTCGAGAAAAGTCAAGATTTTTATGCTTTTCTCCATTTTCAAACCCGAACTACACCTTGCGCAAATGACTTGCCACTGCAAACAAGGTTTCACTAGATAGAGCTATATTAGTACTATTAATAATTATATAAAACATTGAGGCAAGTTGAATGCGCTGGCAGTAATGTTGTGCCAAAATCGCTAAATTTCCAAATTTAGGGCACATTCAGCCTCCTGTATCTCGCTGCGCGAACAATATTTTCAAACCGCACTGCTACTATTTAAAGGCTACTTTACTGTACTTAATAGAAAAATAAAGTTTACTAAGGCAAGTTGACCAGAAAAATAAAAGAAAAAAAGTTTTGTTTTGGGAAAATTCCTTTCCTGGGTGTTATAGCTTTTGTATCTGGCAACAGCATTTTCAACAACTTTAACTACTTTTTTGTGTGGCAACAGCTATTTCTAATGTTGACCATACACTGTCCAACTTGGTTTTACAACTTGGTTGTACAACATGGCAAGTTGTATCGTGTCCGTGTGTGGGCAAGTTGACAACTTTGTTGGCCGACCAATTTGACGGTTGGAAGTTGGTTGGCAAAAATTATAAAAATTTCAATTTAAAGTTGTATTATGTGTGCCAAAACGTACAACTTGTTGTCAACATGTTGTACAACCAAGTTGGTATGGGCCGCATAAGAAATATAACGACTTTTTGAATGGCAACACCCCTTTAAAACAAAGACGGCTGCTATATTTGCAAAGCTGTTTCTCTTTCTTTTCAGTACAATGTTTTCAGTTCAATGTTTTCAGTTCATTGTTTTCAGTTCAATGTTTTCAGTTCAATATTTTCAGTTAAATTTGTTTTCAGTTAAATTTGTTTTCAGTTCAATTTGTTTTAAAGTTAAATTTGTGTTTTTTAAAAATTGATATGGAGGACGAAATTGATTACAAGGAATGTTTTTTTTATGAGGAGCTGCTAAACTGTAATGCTCATGCCAAGTCTAGAAAAATTGGAATTTTTTCTGATTGCAACCTTGATGCTGACATGAGCAAATACATGAAAAGATTAGGTGTAAAACTACCATTACATGCCTTTAAATATAACTAATTTATTGAATTTATTACGAATAGAGTCTTTCTGATTCATTTGCTTTATTATAAAAAAATATCTTGTTGTTAAATATTTTTCAATTATTAGGTCTATTAAAAGATTATAATGTGCTAAATCATGATCTAGTGCTTGTTGGAATATTTTGTCGGAAACTAACCAATTTTTCACTTCCACCTTTGTTTTTAATTTTTCAGTCTTGGTCAATAATTGGGATTGTGCCAAAATTAACATTTTTGATCTTAACCGAGCTTCAGTTTTCTGACAAATTTTTATAAGTCTTTCGACGGATGTTTTAAAAAACCTTTAGATTTGTAATTAATCAGTGAATTTTTGTCTATTTCACCTTGGACCAACTCTAAACAATCTTCACAATTAACTTTTTGAAAAATTTTATAAACCACAAATCCAGAAATATATTCAACAACCTTGTCCTTAAAAGCGGTTGAAGTATGTACATCGAATAAATAATCATGCTCATTTAAAAAAGAGTCTTCAAGAAGAGTATTTTTTTCATTAATTGGGGCATTTTCGATCATCGAGCTCTTTGGAATAGAGTTGTTGATTTTGTTCTCTGAGGTATTACTCGACAAAGTTTGTAAAATTTCAATAGTTTCCAAAGGGATACAATTTCCAATACCTTTTTCTCTTATTTGGCACCGAACTATCAATCTTTTGTAGGCAGCTATAAATTGTTTAACGGTAGGATTATTGTTGCTACCAAGCCTTGATCTAATGGACGAGAAAAATAGCTCCAATGATCTTGGCTGAGTTTGTATACTGGTAGAAATTTCAGAAGATCTTTTGTTATGAATTCTGAATAAATATTGCGAATATTTTCTAGACATATTATTATTCCTATGAAACCTTTTTTTCTACAGCTTCGAACTTTCAAATCTTAATTCTTTGATGTAGTCAACACATTTGTCAATAAATCAAAAAATTTCAACTGCATTTTGTTTACACATTGGCTTTTTGTAATTAAAAGTAGACAAATTTCTACTATTTAAAATGTCAAACGCATCATTCATCATTCTAATGAAATCGGTGGAAGGTTTGCTATTTTGAAATTCAGTTAATTCTAATTGTTCTCTGCAAAAGTCTATAGCATCAGCAACTGACTTACTTAGAACTTGAACTGCTAAGCTAACTTTCATTTTTTTATTGTGGAAATAAACGTGAGCCCGTCGTGTTTTATTTCCTAAATCCTCGCAGCAGCTTGTAAATCTTCAAGTTTTTTAATATATTTCCATTCTATTAAATTATTGTCTTTATCAATTAATGTTCTAATTTCGGCAAAAGTATTTCGAATAAGTTTAATGTTATGGCACGGATCAGGCATGAAGTACACTGTCGAGCCCGTTTTTTCGTCCAGAAAGTAATAATTTGTATTATTTGCTGATAGTTCACCTCCCAATAAATTGCACATGGCATAATTACATGGAGCACCATCGAATGTTACCCCAATCAACTTAACTCCACATTCATTTATCAATTCTATTGCATGAAGTAATAAATTTGTTTTCTGCTCACCAGTCAACGAAACTATTGGGAAATATCCAATGGGGATTTTCCAAGATCTATTAATGGCGACAATCATAAAGACCAGAATTTGATTGGCCTCCGCATCAGATTGCTTTCCAATTCCATTTTCAACAAAACCGTAACTTCTTTGACCATCCCATTCAATTTGAGTTCTTATGTGAATTTCGTCGAACATAAGTTGCACAAAAATTTATTCATTTTGGGCTTTGGCGGCATCGCATGCTATTTTGAGAGCTGTCAATGCTTCTTGGGTAAATCCTGGTAGACAATTATAGCTTTTATACCATTTACTTATAGTTGATAGATGTGGCAAAGCACAATCGAAGGTTTCTCTCATGTAGCTATACGCTTTTGGAGAAAAAAAAATTAAATTTAGCGCAAAAGTTTTCAGTTCTTTCGGGTATGTCTTATCAACTGGAAGTTTTTTTTTTTTTGAGAGTTGTCTTTCCAATAGTTGCTTAGAAATTGGATTATCTATTGCGAGTAGCTGGCTCAACTCGTCATTTATAAAATTTTTTTGCTCCAAATTTTTGAGCACAGCTTCAAGGCTTGAAATTTTTTTATGCTGTCTTCTTATTTGCTGATGGAGACCTTTTATTTTCTTTTGTTGATTTCGATATGCTGTTTTCAGAACAGAATATTTATAAAATTATTTGTTGTATTTGCTGAGCTTTGGTATCTATTGTTAAGTTTTTATTCATTTATTTTTCAAGCGCGTTTTTCTTGGGGTTTTAAATTCAGAATTGTCAGAAGATATCAAAGCTTCTTTCAAAGTTTCCACTTTTAATAATGGTAATGGATGGATTGTTTCTGATATTGATTGTAATGATGACTGATCTTGATGCTTAAAAATATTTAATATTATGATGCGAATATTGTTTTTTTTTTTTTGGTTTATTTACAATTGTTATTTTTCAAAATCTGATTTCTTCTGTAGCAAAATATTGTAACTAAAGGAGGTTATACACACATAACCATATATAACCATATATCGAATAATATTATAAATGCATAAATAGGATTTACATACTTAAAAATAAAATTACAACTGAAAAAAATTTACCTATTGAAATACCAACTAAATTTCTAAAGTAACACAAATGAAAAATTAAAAGATATAACCAAGCTTTCAAGTTAGATAGACAGATAGAATGAACTTTAGTAAATTAAAGTAAAATATTAGTAAATTTAGTTAAGTAAAAATAAATAAATGAGTAAGTAAATATGATGCAGATGTGAATATGATGTAGTAATATAGATAACATAAAAGTTTAAAAATATAATAAAATAAAGTAAAGTAAAGTAAAGAAAACGTGCACAAAACCTTAAAATGTTTGTGAACAAATTTCTAGAATACTTAGTTTGATAATGTTTACTACTTTATAAAAGCTCAATAACGACCTCAACTATGACGACAGTCTCTTATACCTGTAGTACGCCAACAAAAAAATTGTTTTGCTGCTTTCTAAATCATGAAAAAATAATATTTGTGTAAAGTTTCAACCTTCATTTTATATTTTGATAAATATTTTTATTTTTTTACTTACTTGTTCTGTTGGTAAGTTTGAAACGACAAATGATGATGCAATTGGATTTTGCTCGTAGTTTTGAACCTCCAAAGATTCATTAGCTACAGCAAAATTGTCATATATAAACAAAAAGTCTGGTTCCGAAATAAAAGTATAATTGGGAAAGATCTGAAAAATAATAAACTCTTTAGTTTGAATCTTCTACCTCGGTTCTCTACGTTAAATCAGTGGCAAGCGGTCTAAGGTGCTCCAGGTGCTCCAGGTGCAGAGCACACTCTCTTAAAAAATACCTTATCAAAATAAAATTATAAAAAAAAATTATAACTAGCTAGAGTTTTTAAATCAATATGTTTTTTTTTTTTCAATACAAACTGGAAAACAAAAGTACTCTGAATATTTTCAAAAATCGCGTTAGAATCTGAAAAAAGTAAAAACTAAAAATTTACCATTATCGCACAGCAATTATAGTTATAACAAATTTTTTGGTGCTAATCAGGTGCTAGCACAACTTACTTGAACAAAAGTAATAAAGCTTTATATTTTTCATATAAAAAATTTCCAGCATTGCTCATGCGTAATCATTTTACACAAGCAAAATAACAAAAAATAAATCCTTTTGTGTGCTACAAAATTTCTGCACCTCTCTATCAACAAACGAACATTATAAACAATTTCTGATCCTACACAAAAAACTCTAGTGGAAAACTGTGAAGGTGTAAGCTTTTTATATTGTTTTGTGCTTTTGATGTTTTGCCGCTCAAGGGAATTTTTCTCTCTCTGAACATAAAAACTCTAGTAGAAAACTGGGAAGGTGTGTTTGTTTTGTTTTGTTTTGTTTTGTGCTTTTGATGTTTTGCCGCTCAAGGGAATTTTTCTCTCTCTGAACATAAAAACTCTAGTGGAAAACTGTGAAGGTGTAAGGTTCTGAAAAGTAAACGGTTGTAAGTGACAATAATGTTGTCTTTAAAAAAAAATTGTTTAATGAAATGTTTTTGTTAAAATTTAGTTTAATGAAAATTTTGGAATAAAAATATTCTGAATGTAAAATATTCTAGTTTTGTTTGGTGTAATTAAATCTCAAAAGGAAATTACAGTAACAAAATGCATGTTGAATTTTTTTACACAGAATATTTTTATTTTAAAATTTTTTTGAGGAGAAGCACTATTGTGAAATTAAATTTAATTCAAAACATTATAAATTATAATTAACTACAATCTAGATTAATAAAAAAAAAAATAAATAAATAAAAAAGAAATGGAACCATAGTCCTTCTAAGTCCTCGTCATTGGTTCTGGGTCATTCCAAGGGTGGGACAACTCTGCACACCTTCAAATAAAAGTCACCGCACGCCACTGCGTTAAATATTCTAACACTTATAATTTATTTTAATGTAGATATAGAATCCGGAATTATATTTTAATAAATACGGTATTTTTAATTTTTTACTTACTTGTTCTGTTGGTAGGTTTGGATTTGCATTTTCATCGTAAATTTTACCCTCCAAAGATTTATTTATAGGATCCAAATTGTCATCCAAGCAGAAAATGTCTGATCCATAATTTTCCGAAATGTTTTGGCATTGTATTTGAGGTATGAATGTAGAGCTTGCGGGTATCTGCAAAAAATAATTATAAATTAAGCCGTCTACTTATACTGTCAAAGTTTGCGTAAAATATAGTAAAACGTACACCTAATTTCAATGTAGGTATTGCATAACTTCGAAGAGTCTTGGTCCTTGTTCCTATAAAACAATTGTCTTCGAAATGCTCAGAACAAATTCTTTCATTTTGAACATTACTTGAGTTTGGTATTCCCGCCGCCTTCATCCATATTTATTATACTCCTGATCATTAGGAAATCTGCAACAGTAAAAAAATTGTATAATATACTATTTTAATATAAAGGAAAAGGATAAAGGGGGGCCCAAAACAAGAGGAGGGAGTGGGGGCGGCGGGCGGGCACTGCCCCCTACACTCTCTTCAAAAAAATGGGATAAATCGAACAAAAAAAAAAAATGTCCCAAATAAAATGTATGAAAACTTCGAGGAGCCGTATCTCCGAAACGGGGCCTTTGACCCAAGAACTGATTTCAGTTTTGGAAGTTTGGCACCGCCTCTACCCCCCCCTCCAAGTTTCAGCTGGTTCTGAGTGGTTCACATAAACTGCACCTTATTTTTTATTCCCGGTTTGCCCTTTTTTTTCTCGAAGCTTAGAAGCAAAAAAATTCCTAGGAGTTTCAGAGAGGCGGCAGCTATCCCCCATTCAGCATAACAGCTTCCTATTTTAAACATTTTTATGCATTAGGGCCATATCTCTGATTTGGGTTTTATGGCGACTCTACCTCCTCAACAAGTTTCAGCCAAATCGAGCTTGCACACTTAAGCTTCACTTACGCCTAGAGAGATTTTTGGAATGCATTGAATTTATTTTGAAATAAAAATAATTTTACACCTAACCTAATCCAAGTCCTCTAACATTTGATTTTAAAAAATTAAGCCAATTACTCTGTATATTTTCTTATCTGACGTTTTGGTGCAATTTTTTTTTTATGTTTTCCCCCCAACCCCCGATATTTTTCCATACAAATTTTAATTTTTTCTTTTAATTTTTAATAAAATATTACTAATTGTACTTATAATAAATAAAATATTTAAAAAAATTATATTTAATAAAAATAATATTTAATAAAAATAATGTTTAATAAAAATAATTTTAAAGATACTTACCTATGAGAAGAAATTCCATAATTTTTATTATTTCCACTTAAATAATGTTTGCACCCTTTAACACAACACTTCATTATCTCCAATTTTAATAATTATTTTTATTAATGTGAATTAATATTTCACTTTTAATTATTTCTTTTATTTTAAATTTATTGGAAATTAATAATTTTTCAATTGTGATTTTGATTTTTTTTTGTTTATTTAAAAATATTGGAAGTAATTAGAAATCTGAAGCGAGCTAGTCGAAGAACTTTAGTTTGAATAAAAGTTCAACTCGTTGATTTAAAAATTTTCAAATCAGAAAATTTAGTTCGAAAATAAAAAAATCTAGAAAAATCAAAATAAATTTAAGAATGAGTTAAGAATGAGTTGATACATGAAGACTAGACAAATCGTCTACGTTTGCCGCAACTGTTTTCCAGAAAAAGAAGAGTATTTAGCATTTTGTTTTCTAATTAGGTATATTTTTAATTATTTTTTTACTTTGAACGGCTTTTTAAATTTATGAAATAATATTTTCGTCTAAATGGTAGCAATTTGTTTAAGTCGCTATTACACAGTCGCTGTTGTTTAAGTCTCTATTGCACAGATTGCTCCAATAAACTAATTTGCTCGCCAACTCAACGGCATTGTTCGTTTTTTTTTTTTTTTGAACATTTTGACATTTTGGTGCAAAAAAAACATATGTAAACTACCTCATCGTTTATAGTATAAAGAAAGCAAATTCTTTATCCATTTATACAACATCCTTGCTCCATAGAATCTGAAATTTCTAAAAATATTAACTTTGATGTGTTGCCGAAAGGTTTCTCTAAAATCAAACCAAGACGAGCAAAAGTAGCAGAGTGTAAAGGAAGTTCAAAACGAATATTTTTTGTTACAGATTTGTGTAATTTACAATATTTTACAGATTTATGTAATTAAATATATTTTGTAATATTATATTAGGTTTTTCTCATTAATTTTGTTTTTGTTTTTGTAAGAACTTGGATTATTTAATAATAAAAGGTTTAATCAAAACTTTTGTACGTTCTCATTTTTCATAAATGAATTTAGCTAGTTTTTGCTTTATATAGCATTTTAGTATCTATTGAAAACTTTTTCAAAGACGCCAATCATTCCTCGCACACACAAAAAAAGTTACTTTTCCGTTAGCCGGGCGCAAATGTACGGCGCAAAAAATTGTGAATCAAGACGCAAAACGAAGCAGAAATGTTACCGAAAATTTATGGTCATTAAAATTGAATAGTTTTTTCGTATATCGGGGCATGCGATACCTTTTTTTTTTTTTTTCTTGGCGCGCGATGCGAATGGGACGGGGACTCTGTAAATTTCTGCACAACTGATCGTTTTTTAAATTACACCAGTGGTGCAGAAATTTATAGACTCCCCGTCCCATTCGCATCGCGCGAAGCACGCCAAGAAAAAAAAAAAAAAGGTGACCGATACACGAAAAAACTATTCATTTTAAATGACTATAAGTTTTCGGCATCATTTCTGCTTCGCTTTGCATTTTAATTTTTTGCGCCGTACATTTGCGCCCGGCTAACGGAAAAGTACCCAAAAAAAAAACCACGAGCCGGGCCTGGGCCTGGGTATATGTTTTATTTTTTCTACAATTTTGCAAGTTTCTACTATAACAATGTTTTGTTAAGTTTATGTAAACTATACAAGTGGACAAAAAATTATGTCTGATTCAGACCATGGTATAACTTTAATGGAAACTCATAGAATAATTGAGGTTTTCCTGAATTTTTTTACCTCGTGATTGGGAGATCAAAATAAAGTATATTAATTTAATTTTATTCCCTAGTCTAAAATTTCCAAAAAAAAATGGAATCTTATTTTTAAATAATATATCTTTTTTTAGATCTGGAGTCAAAGGAAACAGCGGACAAAAACCAATAAAAAGTCCATTAATAAAACGGGAGGAGGGCCGTTCAAAGAGAAAATAATGACTCCATTAGAAGAGTACATCATTAATATTACACGGATTAATAATGAAATCAAAAAAAGATTTGGTGCTCTGGAAATACTTAAAAGTGAGAATGAAAATGAAACAGAGTTGGATTAAGAACTAAGTTTTATTCTGAGTGAGTGAGGAAGAAGAAGAATCTTCTTTAAAAGAAACTTCCCTCTTCAATTTTTTGGATAAAGGTGATGATTTTCATGATGTAGATTTTTGGATAATGATATATTTGATGATATGTTAGTTGGCGAAAAGCCCAAAATAACGAAAAAAAAATTCAAATGAAATTTAGACGAAGACGAGAAGTTGAATTTGTTGAAAGAAGATTTAAAACCGCAAAAGAATTATCGGGAAGAAAAACTCAGATTATTAAAAACAAATATTAATAACAAAGATAATTTTTACAGATCAACTTTGGGCTACATGAAACAATGGTCTGAATTGCTAATGGAGAAAACAAGAGTAACTAACAATATCGACAAACGTACATTAGAGCTTTATGAAATAGATTTGGAGTTAAGAAAATCGGAAAATCAAATAGCCTTATAGGCTTTCCAAACTAAGAATTTTATTCATGAATTAAATCAGGTTATCCCTCAATTGAAAATTGCTGTTCACACCATGATTTTTTTTAACCCGGGTTAATTTTGTTGTTTTTTTATTTCAATTTTTTTTTGTTAATTTTCTAAATAAAAATTAGTGAATAAAATTTAATCAAAAATAATTAAAAAAATATATAAAAAAATTCTATAAGTGAAATAATCAATTTAAAATTAAAATTCGAAAAATAAAAATCACAAAAAAAAAAAAATTATTTTATTTTTAAGGTTTTTTTTTTAGCCATTTTGTTTTTTCTTTTTTTAATTATTGAAACGTACATGCCCAACCGATAATTTTTTGACGTAATCATAACATATCAGGACATTTTCATTTAATTTATCAGGTGAACCTGATTTAACTCTCATTTAACTCAACTTTAAAACAATTTAATTTAATAATAAATATAATAAGTATTATAAAAATGACTGGAAGTCTGAAATGATATCAATCATTAATTGCAAAAAAAATATATTAAATGTTATTAAAAAGATGATTTTTAAGTGTGTCTCTTATTTTGACACCATAATTTTTATATATAAATATATAAATATATAAATATATGACAAAAGGAACGTTTTAAAAAATTTTAGATGCTTTGCAAAAGAAGAGTGTTACCTATATTCAATTATTAAAAATATCATGACAAGTTAGAATACTATATTATAATAACCAGAGCCGGATTTTTATACGTTTTGCAAAAAATCTTAGAGGAAAAACAGATTTATAAAAATTATTAATCCGATATAGCGGTTTTTATAATATAAATACGATTTTTTGAACGATTTAAAGCCTTTTTATAGATCTACAAGGTTAAATTTTTTTTCATACGGTAAAAATTTATTCCATACGGTAAAATGTTAAAAAAAGTTAGATTTTTTTAATAATTCTAAAGATTAATCCATGAACCAACAAAATACAAATCATGGAAGTCTGACAATAAAATTTTAATGTTTTTTCATAACCGTATTTTTTCATACGGCGTATTATTTTTTTGATACGGCGTATTATTTTTTTCATACGGCGTATTTTTTTTTCATACGTAAACGTATGAAAATACCGTATGAAAATCCGCGCTCTAGTAATAATAATAAGCGACTTACTAAATTTTAGAATTCAGGGTTTTCATAATATTAAGATTTATGTAGAAAACTTAAAAGCTTTTATTTTATTCTAAAAAACCCAAATAAGACAGTAATAAGAAATTTATTAGTGTAAGTAAAAGAGCGATAGGTAAAATTTAACAAAGGCTTATTTAAAAAAAAAAAGAAGTTTTTTTGATAAAAAACCAATAAATCTTGGAGTACTGTAAGGACTGTACATATCGATGAAACTTAGCTACCCAAAATATTAAATTTTATAGAGGTAGAGCACCTATGATACCTGTTTTGGCTCTCAAACCTGGTTATAATAGTTTAAAACCTCTTTCAGAAGAGTATGCTGTTGTTATGTTTGATGAAATTACATATACAATATAACCGATCATTCGGATTCTGTCGGGCATAGGTAGCATATTTATGCAGATAAATGGAAATGAGTCGACTTTTTGGATAAATAATATAATTATATGCATTTAAAAATATCCTATAAACTCAAGTCTTGTTGCGATTACCGGTTTTCACACACAAAACCTAGAAAATTACTATAATAAAACTTGGCGTGATATGAAAACCCAAAAGATGTGCGTCGAGCTAATAGTACCCTATTTTACAATAAAATTATGTAAATTGGTACTTATAATGATTATTCGTTTAAAATAATATTGAATAATATTGAAAATTTAATACTTTTAGTTTATTTCCATTTTTAATTTTTGCCATTTTTCTAGAGTTTCTGAAAAACCGCATTTTTGAAAACCGCGGTTTTCGGTTTTTAAATTCTAAAAACCGCGGTTAACCGCGGTTTTCCAAATTTAAAAATAAAAAAAATAAAAAATACATTTAATGATTTCTTTAGTTTTTTTTTATTTATTTAAATAAAAAAATTTAAAAAAAATTAAACAATTTAACGATTTGTCAAAAAGTCTTGACCTTAATTTTGTGCAAAAATTAGCGCTGACTGAAAAAGTTCTTTCAGCATATGTGGACGAGCATCTTATTGTGGAAAGCGCTTTATAAAGTAGGTCCAAATTTTTTGTTCGATCCGACGTTTTTCGAAATAAAGCAAATTCTTGTTTTAATAAAATTAAACTTTGTGAATGATCTTTGTCTGGCCCATTCATTACGTTTTCAATTTCTTTATTTATTTCATCTTGCAATGAGAGTTCGTAGTTATCTAAATTTGCATTTGAGGTACAATCAATTTGGGCAGATTCAATTATGACTCCTGTTTGATGAAGAAGACGGCTCAAAAGACTAATTGCTAATGCTAAATTTTCTTTGGTCGGAATTTTTGTTGGATCAATAAGACATTTTGATAATTCAGTTAAGGATTTGTTTTCACGATCTTTTAGTCGTTTTTGAAAATTCATCAATAAATTGCTGCTTATTTCCGATTTAATTGCACTTAATTTTATGAATAAAAAGTTTTCAACTCCTTGAGCAGTAAAAATATTTGCGTCATTCCGGCTAAGTGTTATTACTGCAGCACTCATAGGAGATAATGTGTCCTTAAGAACTAATAAAAGATCAAAATTAATGTTTTCAATCAAGCCAAATGCGTTCAAATCTTTCAAAGTTTGAAGTAAGGGCTCTTTCAACATTGAAAACTTTTCTAACATTGGCTCAATTGAATTCCATCTAGTTCTTACATCCATCTAAATCTCAATTTCTTTATTGAATAATTCTTTTACTTTTTTTTGTAATATATCATTTTTAACTCGTGAAAGCCTAAAATATTTAACTACTTTTCTTACCATTTTGAGTTGTTCATGAATATTAAGGTCATCTTCAATCCCATCATATTTTTCACATGTAGCAATAGCCTTGTCTGAATCTGAACCATCTTCGTAAATATCTTCATCATTTTCACTTTCTTCTTCCACATTTTCATCGAGAAAATTGGTATAACATAATTGTTTATAAAAAGTATCTTGAACCGCTAAGTGAATTGAGTGATTAATGCATATAAATGGTTCTGCAGGACATTCTCGCCCGTATTTTTGCATGATCGGTGCACCGTCATGAGTTGAGCCAACTATAACATTTTCGAAACTTATGCTAAAACTTTTTAAAAGATTCTCAACTTTTTGAATTATTTCATTGGCATTACAAGTTCCCAGAATGCGTACTAAACCAAGATTGAAATTTAAATCTCCTTCTCCATGAACATTAATGTTTAAATATCGGCGACGTCTCGCACTTGTCCACTCATCTAACGTAATGCTAAATTTTGTTCCATTTTTTTTCAAATCAGCAAATCTTGCAATTGTTTTATTTTTTTTATCTTCATATTCCTTATAAATTAAATTCATCACATCAGATTCGCATTTTGGGAAAATTTGGTTGGAAAAACGGTCACCTATTGCCTGACGAATAAATGTTGATCTAGTTATGGCTCTTATAGTTATACCATCAAGGCATGCCATTTTTGCAATGACGGTTTTCATCTTATCTGGACGAAAATAATCAAATAAAGGTTTTTGTTTCTTAGAAACAGGTTGGTCATGGTCATTTTCTTCTAATTGAGTTTTGCTATTTATATTTGATATTTTGTGCACATTTTTTAAATGATTTTGCATTGCTCCAGTTGACCCTCGAACATTGCTAATTTTTGTGCTACATTTCATACAAATAACTTTTTTCTCGCCTTGTATTTTATTAAAATATCTCCAAACTACACTTTTTTCTGCCATTTTTCTGGAAGAATAGGAAATTTAATTTTTTTAATTATTTTTCAATTTAAAATTATTATTCTTTACTCACCTCACCTTACTTTGACGCTTAACAGAAATTGTTGATTTTTTTTTATATTTAAATATTCGCCTACTACTTAAATATGTATATTATATATGACCTACTAATAGTTTTTGAATTGTTACTTTGAGTTAAAACACAAAGCCTATTATGTATATTAAAATTTCGTAAATTTTTTTCTTCATTTAAAAACCGCAAAACCGCGGTTTTCTAGAGCAGTTTGCGGACGCGGTTTGGAATTAAAAAACCGCGATTTTACGGTTCGTATATATCCGCACCAGAAACTCTACATTTTTCACTTTAAAATTTTCTACTTTAATTTTGTGAATCGTATCCTTTTTTTTTTTTTTTTTTTTATCGGCATAAAGTTCTTGTGATTTATTAATATGGTATTGGCATATCTTAAATATTATTTCGGCCCTTTCGATGTATAACTTTATATTTTTAAATTTAATATTTAAAACTCAACGTATTTAAATTATATATTCGCAATAGTGCACGATTGAATTTATTTGCAAAAGGTCAGCTACATGATAATTTATTACTCTTTTATTTAATGGAAAATATGATATTAGTCTTAGATCACAGTAAAACTTTTATAATCATCGATTAATGTGTAATTCCGTATAAATGAGTTCGAACATTAATAGATTTAAAACAAATATATAACATTTATTTTAAACAAAATAGAGATATTTAATATCAGACGAATAAAAATAAATTAAAAACTGTTTATTTTTATTTAAAAAAATGGTGCACTTAAAGATAAAATTCATTTTTTATATCTGAATTAATTATAAAAGCAAAACGAACTATCAGATAATTTTATATTAGATCATAAGCGTTTTTCTTATAAGAATTTACAGGCTTATATCTGTTTTGCAATATTATAATTTATTCTATAAAAATTTACTTCATATTAAAAGAAGTCTATGAACGTCTACTAGCATTAAATATTTAATAGTTTTTCAATATTTTTAAATATCTTCAACGCTAATTTAATGTATTAGTTTGAAGAACGTTTAGCAATCTTTCTGAAACGTCCACGGTCAAAAGATTTCGTATCAACACCAGAATCACTTGCTATATGTAGTTTTGTAAATAAATAATCTTTAAGATCTTATTCTGTCAAATGCGTATATTGCAAAAAACATCCTGAAGATTCGGTAAAGAGTGATATTGCAATACACGAGCATATATCACATAAATCAGATTGCCCTTTCTTTAACCCACACAAAATAAAATCTCGCCAAATTATATCCCGAGGATTGAATCAATCACCAATCAAAAAAGTATTTGTAAATATGACTTTGAAAAAGGTGTATCTTTCATATTTTGTTATAAATGAGGTTCTGTTAATCAAAATCTTGTGTGTAAAATAAAAACAAGTTTTAAACTAGATTTGGGAGAATTAAATAAGCACTATTTTATAGGATTGATCAAAGGAGATTATGTTGATCAAATAAATGATTTTATATCGTTTGATATTGAGCTTTCAAAAGAAATTGTAGAAATTTGTAAATATATTATTCAAAGTGACGAGATAGGCAAGCCATTTGAAACATTTGTAATGTAGAAAGCATTTTTAATGAAGGTATAGAAGATATTGAATAAATATTTATTTTTATAGGAATGAGCAATAATATTAAAATTTAAACTATAGATCTATAAAGGACTTGGACATGTGTCATATTAATAGAATATTCTATAAAAACGAAGTGAAGAAAATTCTAGAATAAAAAAACATACTTATTAAATAATTATTTATCCCCCATACATATCGAACAATTTTTAGAAAGTCTTATTCTGATGGATAAACAGGCTTTAATAAAATTTTTATTTGAAAAAAAACTAATCCCAAGTAAACAAATATTAGCAGATTGCAATAACGAAATGGGGTTAATTAAAACTATTATCAGACAATATAGTTGGTTATGAGTGGAGGTGTAATTAATACACATGTCCGAAATATCAACATACGAGATCCATCAGAAAGAATTCTTTTCTCCAGAAATTTAGAATTAATACGAAACTCGTAATAAAAATATCGATGTTCTGGTCGCAATGTATACAGCAAGTTGAAATACTGAAAAACATTACTATTTCGCGAACCACATTAAATGAATTAAAAAATTTGATTATAGAAGTATTAAAAAAAATATTTTATTGATCATTCAATTAAATGGTACAGGTTGCATTGTCCAAGTAGATAAGACTATGATTAACCATAAGGTGTGAAGGCTCATAAAGGTAGACTAACAGTTAATCAAACACGGCTTTTAACCGTAATAGAACCATCTTCAACACCATCAACCGGATATGCTTGTATTATACCAAATAAAAGATCAGAAACGCTAATTCCTATTATTTCTAAAGTGGTTAGAAATAATTCTATAATCCATTCTGATAACTTAACTCATATATACAATTATAGGATATTAAATGAATATAGTCATAGATCGGTTTGCATTAAGTATTTTTTTGTAGATAGAAACACTGGTGTTCATACACAAAATGTCGAAAGTTACAATAATAAAATCAAACTTGGTATTAAAAAAAAACTAAAGGATTAACAGATGTTTCTAGACAGAATTATTACGTTGAATTTATGTTTTTAGATAATTTTAAAACGAGTGCACTTGAAAAAATACTAGAGTTTATAAAATAAATAGTTTTCTTATAATTTTTTTATTTTCTTTACATGGATCGTTTACAGGGCGGGCGCCAAATGGATATAATACGAAATGTGTAATAAAGTTGATTTTATTTGTGATTAATATTTAAGTTATACAAATGCCATTAAGCATTTTTTATAATATTTGACAGGATCGCGCCATATTTTAAATGTCTGAAACTGTTTTAAAACCATATAAAAACAATTGACGTAGTTTTGAAATATAGTATAGTAAAATAATTATATACGTAAGTGATTTGCGTCATACTTTTATGTTATTGAATTTACTTTTGTTTATTACTAAAGTTAACTGAAAAATATAATTTTAAAAAAAACAAAAGCAATATATATTCGTTGATAAAACATCAAAAATAAAATCCAATATGATTTAGCCTTTGAGCTACATGTTCTATTCTGGAATGAAAAGATCATACATAAAATAACAAAAGAAAATGCTCTAAAACTTAATTGAAAATTATTACTCATTAATTGTTAATATTTCATTTATTGTGTAATGATTTAGAAATTACCTGTTTATAAATTAATTTTATTTTTTATCGCTTCTATATATAATATACTATTATGAAAAGAATTTACTGTAAGTTCATTTTTCTACATATAATAAAATTCATATTGTTAAGATTCTTCTCGAAAATCTGTAAGAAATATTCAAAATGACATTTTTCGAATTTTCAATATCTCCTTTATTCAATAAAACAACCACGTCATTAAAATCTATTTTGGTTTATAAATAATTTGGTACAAGAGTGATCCTGTTATTGAATTTCTTCCAGGATGTAGATCCGGAGAAGCAAGTACTGGAATCTATACATTTTATTTAAAATTTTTAGAACCAGAGTCGTTAAAATAACTTAAGGACTTCTATGGATTTATTATTATAAATTTGAGCTCTTTTAACGAAAAAAAAGTAAAATGAATGATGTTAAGCCAACTAAATTCGTAATAAATTGATAAGTGTTTTCAAAAATCACAGGGCGTAGAAGATACGTTTTATTTCTTAAATTAGAAATTTGATAATAAAATTTTTTTAAATTAATTAACATATCAGAAGGTTTAATTTGTTTTTTTTTTTTTTATAAAAAAGAAAAAAAATACGGCGTCTACTCATAGAAAAAAAATCTAAGTCTATTTGATGTTGATTTTATATCAAAGAACATATATGATAAAATAGTATTATGAATAAATATTTTTGATTTAATGTTGAAAAAAATAAAATCATTAGAAATTTTAAACTTACCTTTTTAAATATCTTATTTTAGAAACAAAGAGTCTCAAAATATACCAACTTTCCAAAATCTATTTTTAAAAATTACACATAAGGGAAACTTCTTACTAAATATATATAAGAATATTAAATAAATCATATCGTATTTGGTTTTAAATAAAATATATAATAGGTATTTCAGATGTTTTTATTTACAAATCCTAATAAATGAACTAGAAGAAAAATATATAATAATACGCTTAAAACATGTGTATAATGTATTTATATTGTTATATTTTAATTTTATAGATATAAAATATTTGTAGACTTATTTTTTGAATAGTTTTAAAGAATAAAAGGAACTCGGGCTGTAATATCTTCAACAGGCGCTATCAGAAACTACATGATTAACACTAGCTGTCTACTATATTCAATATTGTATATTACTATTTTATATTATGCTTCATCAAAAGTTGTTTTTGTAGGTCGTAAAAAATATTTTTTCCTAATCAGCGCAGAAAGTACTTTGTTAAATATTGGTTTGCATGAACATAACGTTATATGTTCTATAACTAGATATAAAAAAAAGTATATAAAATGATAAAATTGATGTTTAAAAGTAAACATAACTAGGCCATAATACATTAATTGATGTAATAAATCGATCGTATATAGATATTAGGAATAAAGTTGTATAATCTATATGGAATGAATTAACTAATTGAACATGTTTTTATGTAATTCTAATAGCATAAATAAATAAAATTGGAAAATTAAATAATATAATTATTTCTTTATCAAACAAAAAAAATAATAGGAGACTAGAGAAATAATACATTTATATTTAAGAAACACCAATAAACTATCGTCAATGATTTCATGGAACAAAATTTGTGTGATTTTTCTATAGAATAGCAATATTATATATTGTAATTCGAATTCTCAATTTTTTTTATAAAATTTATTAACATTCTGTATTTAACTTCGTATACCTTTGCACGTATGGCAAATATAAAAATTGAAATTTTTTTTTTCTAGAAAGCATTATTATATGTAGTTCTCACAAACTAAATACTTATTTATATATCGATTTAAACTATAGAAATTAATGATTCTCTAAAGTATTAGAGTAAAAGGCCGAACCGCATTCGATTGCATTCGAAAATTTAACCGTTTTGAATAATTAAGTTTAATAAATTGTAAACTTTTAAAATATCAAAACAGATAATTTCGATAACTAATCAGTGGTGCGTTCTTAAAATTGTTTAATCATTCGCATTTTATTTATTTATTTATTTATTTATTTATTTATTTATTTATTTATTTATTTATTTATAGTTTAGCTCAAACTTTTTACATTGGCTAAAGGAGATCAATTTAAAAAAGATATAATTTACTTTATTGTTTCTATTATCTACAAAAGTTTAATTTCCAAATCGAAAATCAAAGTTTTATTTAAAATTCTTGTTTTTTAAAAATTAAAGGTTGAATCGCAATGTGTCTAATAATTATCAGCTGAATAATAGTGCATTTTAATTGTGAATCTATTCAAACACATCAATATCGGTTATTCTCTAAAATTACCAATTTGATATTATAATGAAAATATCAATGCCGATTTTATTATTTATAAGGATGGATTTGGTTTTGATATTATTTTAGTGCATTTAAATGTAATGTGTTATCAAAAGAGTTTTTATTTTATAAAAAAATATGTTCGATCCATAAATTTTCCGTTGAAAGTATGATCGTTTTTTATTGATATAAAAAATACACCGGTTATGAAAAGTAAAAAATCTTCCTTAGTTTACTGTTTGCAGATCCATATTGAAGGTACAAAAAGATGCATACTATCTGAGTTCCAATTATTTAGGTACTTTAAAAATTTAATTAACGAATCAATCTTTTAAAGAAAATAAAGTACAAACAAAACTGATATATATTTTTAGAGAGTAATTAAATACTTCAAAACGTTATAGAAAGATCCGTGCTAAATGTTTTGTAATTTTTCATATAAAACTAAATATGTTTTTTTTATATTTTTTAATCCGATTTTTTAATTAAACTTTGTATTTATGTTTACGAGGATTAAAAGTATTCAGAACATTTTTTTAGTTTTCTCATAATAGATATTACCTAAAAATTGCGATAAGTTGTTTTTTTTTAGAAATTATATAAAATCCAAATAATATATAGATTAGGGCTTCTCATTTCCCGCAATTTTCAAATCCCGGGATCCCGGGACAAAATTTTTCATATTCCCGGGATCCCGGATTTTTTTTATAAGCACAAATTAAAAAAAAAAATTATCTCATAAAATATTGCCATGCTCTCGATCCACTTCAACTTGACATGATGGGGTTACCTAAGTTGATATTTTACATAAAAACAAAGAAAAATACAGCATTATAAAAAATTAGTTAACAACTTGAAATTTGCTTTCTAATCCTCAAACTTCGATTATTTTAATTAAATTTTAATTCTACATATATTAAACTGCACTTATTTATTTTTTAAATTCTTTATACTGACTTCTCTTCGTTTCCACAAACTTAGAAAGTCAAAATTTACACACTTCCCGATATCCAATCGTGTTGAAATTTTACACATCGCTTTGTCGTCGATGTCAATGCACTTTGGCATCGACTTATTCAGACACACACACACACATCTTCACCGAACTTTCCACAAACTTACAAAGTTAAAAATGACCCACTTCCCGGTATCCAATCGAACTGAAATTTACTTTAGAATTACACACACACCTTTATATAAACTTCACTATTTGGTCTCCAAACTTAGTAAGTCAAAATAGATCCAATTTCCGGTATCCAATTGAGGCAAAATTTTGCACATCACTTTGTCGTCGATAACAATACAGTTTGGCATCACAGACTCACCCACACACACACTCTTCTATGTTAAGAGGCCAGCCAGGGTGCAAATATTTTCTTGGGGGCCTCTAATTTTTTTTAATATAACAATAAAAGTATACTATTCAAATTACAGTAATATTTATTATTTAAAAATACGATAAAATGTAGTTCAACAAAAAAAAAACATAACATAAAAACAATACAAGTATAAACTTAAATATTTTTAATATGAGCCTTTTTTGTTGCCATATCATTAATTAACATTGAAAAATCACAACTATTTAGAATAACTAATAATATGTTGGAAAAAATTTCGTCATAATTGATATTTAAAATATATTGCAGTATATCCTGTGCATTCTCTACATTAGGCTTACTCAAAATCATTGCTTTTAACAAAAAAAATTTTAAATCTGGGGCCCTTTAAAATAGGGGGCCCGGGTGCCTTACACCCGTCGCACCCCCAGAAGGCCGGCTCTGCACACACAGACCTTTATATCATCACTTAATTAATTCTGTCTAGCTTAGATATAAACCTAAAGCTAAAATTTAGTGCAATCACTATTACATTTTTTAATTAAGCGGAAATCACGGGATTTTTGGTTGAAATCCCGGGATTACGGCATTCAATTTTACAACCGGGATCCCGGGAAAACGGGATCCCGGGATCCCGGTTGAGAAGCCCTAATATAGATGTAGTTGATGCTATATAAAAAAACTATCTTAGTCTGTAATTTAGTAAAAAGTACTCTCAGAATCGACCTCTAAAAAAGTTTATTGCAGTTAATGTGTTTAAAATTAATGAATTTTATATGACAAACAATATGAATATAAATTTAATATTAAAAATACATTCATACTACTAAAAATAAGTTTTTTATGGCTAATAAATAAGATTAATAAGCGAAATATATTTTTTTAATTTTAAATTACGCCTAGAAATGCCATCATTTATAAAAGTCATTAGAAATTTGTGTATTGATTTTTGTTGCAAAAGAACACGAGCTTCGAATCAATTCAAAAGGTTTTTTGTAAATCGCGTTAGTTAAAGAAACAAACTATTTATGAGTATAATACGAAAATAATATCATATTTTATTCTATAGTAAATTAATAGATAAAAAAATATATACGTTGAGAAAAAATTTCCGGTGATAAATTTAATTATATGAATAATTAGAAAAATGATTATAAAAAGCACCAGATTTTGAGTAATCGTAGATTTCGAGTGCAAAATTATTTCTTTCTAAAATATCCCAAAATATCTTTAATTGGTAACATAATTTACTTATTTATGTTTATCAAAATAAACGTATATATACGTGTATTTTAATATATTTTTAATTGAAAGGCGTTTATTAGTGGTGAGGACAAAAACTGTGCCCATTAACGTCTTTATTGATAGAAAAACATATCACCAAATATTAAGAATTACATACGTAAAATCAAAAATCTTCAATATTAAAGAAACACGAGTGATGGTTCTTTTTCTAAAAATAATGTAAAATGAATATATAAATATTCAAATTTAATTAATTAATATACTGAAGCAAAAGTAAATACGAAAAATATTTTTTTTCTAAAATAAATAGATATTTATATTCTTTTTTAATTTTTTTAAATTATTTTCAAAAAGAGAATGCGTATTATAATTAATAAACACGTTATTTTCTGTATAGAATAAGTAAATTGTGATTTGAACTAAGGATATCGTCTGCTGAGAAATGAAACAACGTATAATGAAAAGTATAGTTTCGAGTAATTTGAATTTAAAGATTTGAAAATTAAAAAAAACGTATGAAAAAATATCAAGTAGCGTACAATTTTCATCTAAAAAACACATATTAATCAACATTAAGAATATTGCAAAGTAGTTGTACTTATAAATTCGAGTACGAGGAATTGAATGGTGCTATTGTCAAATAATGACGTATAAATGTCATACGTTGTTTCATTTCTGAACAGACGATATATCATTTGCGATAGTATTTTTTGCTTTTCTATTATAGAAGAGGCGAAAAACTTCAAATATTAAATATTAAAAAAAGTAACGCGTTGACTATTTTTAGAAAAATGGTGTGAAATTAGCTAATGTTTCGGATTTGTAAAAATTGCTAAAAAAAAATGAGCATGTGTGACAAAGCAAGGACCGTCCTTTTGGATAATTTGCTTTAAGATTAAAAACTATATGAATTTTCAATACAAAAGATAAAATTTTAAAAAGATATACTCGCGTAATAATTTTCTATATATTTTTATAAATATACTTCTGTAACATATTCTGCCAATTTCTTGTGTCTCATTTTAAGTCAAATAGTTTCAAAAACGATTCTTCATTTTACATACGAAATTCAGTTACACGATCGATAAACAGTAAGAAACTATTAACTGGGCCATTCTCAAAATGAACCTGGAAATCCCACGATCAGAACCATACCTATCGTAATGAATTTCGTTTTATTCTATATAGACTCGTACAGAATCTACCGATTATAGGTAGTAGAGTATCCGCACACGTTATTTTTTAACTTCTATAAATTATTAAATCCCTGTTATTAAAGTATATACAATTTCAGAAATCAAATTACTGATTCAGGTGTATCCCTATGATATTATTTAAGATTATGACCAAATACACTTAATTCCATTTTTATGAACAACACTATCGCTAGTTAATCTTAAAATAAACAAGAAAATTACTCACAAAATTTTAGAATAAATTTATAAATAAATGTTATTGAAAACCAAGACCCTCGGTCAATCGTAGCACTAAAGACTAATTAATATTCAGAAAGTTTACAAAAAATATGAAGTAATCGACCTACTGATATATTAAACTGATTAAAAAGAAAACTAGTTCTAATCGAAAGAGTAGTTTTCAAATGGGATCATTCTTTATTCTGGTATTTAAAGACTTGCTTATGTTTAGTTTTATTATATTTTACACTGATCATTCCTAATCTAAAATATAAGAACCCGTTAGATGATTTTTAAGTATATATTTTTGTTAAAATATCTACTGGTTCTCATATTATTAATATTAGAATTATAGCTTCATAAAAAATAAAGGAAACATGGGTTTTCAAAAAATCATGAAATATTCTCTCGAAGAGAAAATTTTTCACATGACCCGGATAATGTTATTTTCCTGTCTACAATTATATTTAACCCGAACAGCATTGTTCAAAAAATACATACAATATTTGATTCTCAAATCATTAAATATATAATATAAATTGCCATTATTTAATATTTTTAAAGAGAGCTTGATGCGTAGAACTCTTTGAATAAATGTAATCATGTTATCAGATATTACATAAAAAATTGATAGGTTTATAAAGGATGTTGTTAATTTTGAAGAAAAAGGAGGAATGTTCTAACTTATTTTATCCTATAAAATAAATATAGTTAATGAGGTTATGTTAGTATGGAGTATATTAATTTTTAAATCGTTTACGTTTTTATTGTAAAGTCTGGTTATGTATAAAATATGTAAATATGAAAAAATGTATGAAATTCCTACTACCATGAAAGTCTATTTTAAATGCTATTTTTAAAAAATAGCATTTAAAATACATTTTTTCAAAAATACTAATAATATTTAGATGCATCTAGGAATGATTGAAGATCCCTGTATGATTTTGATAAGCCAAAATATTAGCAAAGCATCTCTTAATAACCTGTTAAAATATATTAAAAGATTCTATTGAGTTCTAAAACCAGACCCTTCCGCTATAATAATTTTAATAATCTGTGGTAGTACCAGAGCTTTATCCCGAAGTTTTATTATACTGTTTATTCGGTTACTGGAATTTGTTGAATACATAACTATCTTTAAATTTATAATAAATCATTTATATGCGTTTGAAACTCTTCTAAAGTATTATGTTGGTATCTATGCGAAAGACGATACAAAAAATTATAAAATTAAATTTGAAAAAATTACATTCGAAAGTAAGAACGAGACCATATAAAATTATTATTCCAAAATAAACAAATAATCATTGTGTTTTTGCTAGGTAATATTAAAGGAATCATTTATTTTATTTACAGATTTTACATTCAATTTATTTAATTAAACATGAAACAAATTAATCATATATTTACTTCTATTGAACATGAATTTAATCTTGGTTCATATAAAAATATAATACAAATTGAAGCAGTTTTTACATATGCCTTTATGTGAAAGAATTGCATTTGTTTTTTATTCCACTGGTTATTTTTTTTAGAAACCAGTTTCTTAAAAAAACAAGCTTGAAAAAAAGCTTGCAAAGAAAAGTAACTTTTATCAGTTGTTATACTAAAGTAAGACATAAAATCTGAATTTACGAGAGAAATTATAGATTCAAATAGAGATAATATTCTATTGAAAAAAAAAATTAAATAAGTAATTTTCCAATATCGCAAAAATATCTCTCATATGAAAATACAATTGTAAAATCAAAATATTTTCTCTAAAATAAACACAAAGTCTATAAAAACGCTTAAAACTTCTACAAAGCTAATTTTCTACTAATGAAATTGACAAAAACTTATATACCATAAAAAAATTAAATTTAGATTTATATCACCCATTAATTTAAATATCTCCCCGCTTTTAATATCTAATTTCCATCCAACAGCGAACTATTAATACGTTTGTATCCATTTAATGCTTTCAATACTTCTATGCAGGTAATTATTAATGTATAACCTTTAGTCCAATTCCCATTTTTAGAATAACTAATTCTGTGAATTTATAACTTACATAATATATTGACTATATTGTTTGTATATTATCAGATTGCCTTGCTAATCTTTTTATCAATACTATGTGAATGGGCTTTTATGAACTGAATCCCATCATATGTTCTTTGTGCAGTATTAGAGCTTCGTTGCGTGTTTGTTGTTCTATAGATAACCATCATCGGAAAATAAATAAATATTATAAAATATAATAATTTTTCCTATTCGCCTACATAATAACAAGGGTAAAAATCAATATTATATATAATATCTAAATGACATATTTTTATTTAAGAAAATAAATATTTCATTATTCGTTGTTTAATCCAAAGAATAACTTTATTCTTAGGTAAATATAGTCAATAATTTTTTTAAGATATATATAAATTTTTTATATAATGAACGGCTTCATTTTTGGCAATTTATGAATTTAAAAAATGATCGAATTTGTTTGTATAAATACTCCAAAGTATAGTATATAATATCACAGTCCAGAGAGGTATCAATCCGGAGAGGTTGCAGCCCGGAAGAATTACACAAACAATAAATGTCAATTTTATTATTATACATATTTTAAATTTTTGTTCAAATATACATATTTTTATTGAAGCACATATAAATAAAAATAATAAAATTGACATTTATTGTTCAGTTTGTGTAATTCTTCCTGGCTGTAACCTTTCCGGACTGATACTCTCTGGACTGCGATATAATATGTATTATCTTAATTACAAATTAATTTTTATGAGGTATCATAAAAAATAGTAAATTCATCTAATTTAATTATCCATCAGGATATGATTATATATTTTTAATAAAATTATAAAATACAATATTTAAAAACAATTCTGGTTGAAGATGATTATTCAAACAAACTGTAGTTTTTTTTTAAATTGGTCGGGGATAAAATTGAAGCATACTGAACGATTTATTTTAACAAATATCGTATCTTTCATACATAACTCATTAATAGAAAATTAGATATTAATAATACGCCTATAGTAATAAGATGATCTTTATTCATAAAAAAAATGATTTAAAAATCTTTCTATGTAAATCACTTTTTTTAAAAAATAATGAAGATTTTGTTGATTTTCTCTTGTTTGATTAAGTATTACGCGTTCAATAAACTAAAAAATAACTTTTTAAATTATAAAATGTTTATGTGCTTCAAAATCTAAAACCGCTTAAGTATTTCCCATATATGGCAAGCTATGAAAACAGTTTTTTTTTTAGTTTATTTATCGAAAATTGAAAGTTGAAAACTATTAAATAAGGCAAACGCATTCTATAATATGAGTTTATTTTATATTCGATGTACTGTAGCTAATATTATTGATATAACGAATAAATCATATACTTAAGTATTTTCATATCTATGGAATATGATTTTATACTTTGAATAATGTTTAGTTGAGCTCAATATGACAGTTACTATACTTCCTTAAAAACCGAAAAAGCTTTAAATCTCTGTGGAAATTACTAATCGATGAAAAATATTACTTTTATAATGTTTTTTTGTGTTTATGATATAAATTTAAAAACTAAGATAAAAAAATAACTTTTATATTTTTCTAACAGCACTTTATGGCTGCTTTTTATTTTTTTTATTTACGTATTGTCGTTAGGAATTTTTAAGCTTCTATTCTTTAAAGTTTTTTTAACTATTTTCTTTGAAATGAACATTTTTAAGAGCTCTATGTGTATAATTTTATCATTATAGAGAACATGTGAATATAATATCTCTTCACTACATCTTATTGTAATTATGCACAAATTTAAACAAAAAATTGTTTATGAATATGAGGTAATTCAATTGATTTCATGTATACTTGAATTAAAACTTTATAAACTAAAATGAAGCTTGTCTATAATGATTATTTAAATTAAAGACACAGTAAAGCACTTTTATGTGTAAATAAGCCTTATAATTGGATTTTATTACTTTTAAAAATTTTACAATTTATTTATGGGTCCTCTAAGATTAATTATTCTTAATTAGCTCAAATTTTTATTTTTTTTGTTGCGCAAAAAAATTAATTAAAGTCTTAAGTCTATTACAAAGATAAATTAAATAATTCTAATTCAAGATCATGTGAAACAAAGGGCCTCACATGTAGGGTGACCAGACATACCCCATTCTGGGGTAGGCTACCCCATTTTTGATTGAATTTTCCTGAAATACCCAAAATCTGTAATGGGGTAGGAAAAAATACCCCAAAAACACCTAAAATATTTTTTTTTTATATCTAGTAAATTTCAGCATTATGAGGTTAACTTTTATTATTATCAATTGAACCGATAATGTAAAGAAAGATAAAAAGTTATCACTTATTCCACTGTTTTTCTTATCACTTAAAAAATCTTTAAACTCAGTAATCTTTTCTTTTCAAATGATTTTTTATTTTTCTTTTTCTTTGGGATAGGAGAAAAAAAAAAAAAATTCCCTCTATGTTTTGATTTTTAAAATTCGAACTCTGCTGATATGTCGTTATCATTATAAATTAATTTAATAAATTATTAAAAATATATAAAATATATTATTCAAAAAAAAAAATATATATATATATATTATTTGGAAGAAAACTGAAAGGAAACTGAAAACTGAAAAATATAATTTAGATATAAGATTCGAAAATAAAAAAATTCAATTGTGTTGTAGTTCGATGTAAGTTTTTTGTTTTTCGTTTTTGATTTAAACTTTTTTTTTGTTAGTTATTAAATATTACAGAGAATTAAAAAGTTTGTTTTATTTTTATATAGTGAACAACGAAAAAAAAAACCATCAATAAAATACTACCCCAAAAATATATTTTTGATCTGGTCACCCTACTCACATGACATTATTATTTGTATTTATAATGTTATATTTTAGATAATTATGGCAAGATATTTAATAAAAGGGGCGTATTTTTATATGCTTGACTACATTATACCCAAAAATATTAATATAAATTTTGAAGATTCTTGTGAAAAAATAATTTAAAAATATTTACAGCACAATTTTATGTAATTTAATTGTTTATATATAAAGAAAATTTATCGATGGGTTGCTTAACCGGTTATAGTAAAACAAACTGTTTTTTATAAAAAAATTAAATATAGTTATTTTTTATATGTCCGTTATAAACATGTAACTTTTATACTTATTTATATCACAAAAAATAATTTTAATAATGAATATGGGTGATGGCGTTTTTAAAATATAGCTTTGTATGAAGGACTATGTAATTAGTATTTTAGCTTTTAAAGGGCTATTATTTCCCAATTCAATTGTACCAAAAATAAAATTTTATGATTTTATAAATTTAACATATTTAAGGCTATATAAGATACTTATATAAAAAAACATATTATAAATCAATATAGTGCATCAATATGATAAGAAGAGGGTTTTAGATGATTTTGGAACTATATTTAGAAAAGTTATAGAACAAGTAATAGTTCAATTATTCACTATATTTTCGCTGTAAAACGCTTATTTGTTGTATCTATTACGTTCTAGATAAATTGATTAGTTGCGAAGTAATTTTTAAAACACATAAAATATGGCTATAGTTATATCTATGGTTATAAGTTAAATACATTTTTATTTTTTCCCCACGATGTCTCTAGTATTTTCAGAATTAGAATAAAAAAAAATGCTTACTTCTAACAAAAAACATACATCGTACAAATAATATATATTTAGAAGACTGATATGTCTGAATTTAGTATAAAATCCCATTTATAAATGGCTTTATATGTACTAATTTTCATTTTACATTGAATTAACTTAACTGTAAAATGAATATCCAAAAAATATTATTCTAATTCATTACATTATGATAAATTACTACATTTTAAACGTCATAAATGTTTTTTCAAAAAAATTCTTTGTTTTTTTTTGTGTCAAATACAATAGTGTAGTTTGTACGACTATTGTGCGAACAAATACGTTTCATACAAATATTACTTGTACAATCCATATCAGAATAAAAATCCTTAAAAAAAACGAATAATAAGAAAAGGATGCAATTGATCAATCAAATACTTGAAAGAATTTTTTCAGAGCTAACTTTCTAAATATTATTGAAAAAATAATAATTTGCATATATCTAACAGAATCATGTATTCTGATTTTTTTTATATTGCACTTTCACGCTTAAATATGGATTTGATATTAAATCATACGTAAGTTTTGTATTTTAGGTTGACTTATACCTCAAAAATATTATTAATTAAGAAAATCATATTTTTAGTTATCGTATTATAAAAAATTTTATAGAATAAACTTTATTATAATCGAAAAAGAGGATATTCATAAATGAAACGGTTTCATAGAAGTATAGCTTTTATTTTTATTCTCTAACTAAAGAAATAATTTTAAATTTATTTTGCACATAATGATAAAAATTGTTTTCCTAGTTTACGAGAGAAAAAAATATAAAATATCTGACAAAAAGTGAATCCTCTACTAATAATCGTAAAAATTTTTTAGCAGCGTATTACATGAAGCAAATAAAAATTGATATAAACATTTACTGTATTGACTAAATAATATATAATAAAAAATTCCGAATTTTTTTTTTTATTTAGGTTCTTTTGGCAACCCTAAAAAACGAGAAGTACATCATTTTCTTTAGAAAAAAATGCTAATATGTCTTTTATAACATATTAAGAGACGAATTCGGTCATAATTTTAAAAATGGTCCCGATATTCTTTCCTATACATAGATAAACAATAAAAAATTGTAATTTATCTTTGTTTTGTAGTAAAAGAGTTTATATTAAATGAATTTAATATTTAAAGATATTGATGTATCACTACGGCTATGTTGTGTATTAGATGAGACCCTTTTCGTATAAAATACTTAGCTTATAACATATAAAAAAATTCCTTGCACTTTATGATATAAAAATATTCTGCGTGTAGATATACCAAGTAAAATCGGTTTGCTTGTATAAATAGAAACAAAGTCTACACTCTATACCTTTTCAACTTCAAATTGGAAATAATCATTTTCAAAATGGAAATAATCATTTTCAAAATGGAAATAATCATTTTCAAAATGGAAATAATCATTTTCTAAATGGAAATAATCATTTTCTAAATGGAAATAATCATTTTCTATATGGAAATAATCATTTTCAAATTGGAAATAATCATTTTCTAAATGGAAATAATCATTTTCTAAATGGAAATAATCATTTTCAAATTGGAAATTAATTTTAAAATAGTAAGGTAGCAAGCCAGATACGCTCAAAAAGTGTTTCAAGTTTTTTATTAGTTGCATCTTTGCCAAAAAGTGCAATATACAAAAAAAAAAATTTTGTTTAAAAAAATGTCGTTCATTGAGAAGTGGGAACCTGATAATGTTAAAAAGAAAATTTATGTTTTACACAACAATGTGGTGGGGATTGGAGAGCGCTCTCAAAAACTTTAGGAGTGAAAACGACATTATATAGGTGGGTTAATGGATGGAAAAGTGTTTTATAAAGCACAAATTTGATTTTTAACATTATCAGGTTCCCATTTCTTAATATACGACATTTTTTTAAACAAACATTTTTTTTTTGTATATTGCACTTTTTGGCAAAGATGCAACTAATAAAAAACTTCAAACACTGTTTGATCGTATCTGGCTTGCTACCTTACTATTTTAAGATTAATTTTCATTTTGAAAATGATTATTTCCATTTTGAAAATGATTAATTCCATTTTGAAAATGATTATTTCCATTTTGAAAATGATTATTTCCATTTTGAAAATGATTAATTCCATTTTGAAAATGATTATTTCCATTTTGAAAATGATTAATTCCATTTTGAAAATGATTATTTCCATTTTGAAAATGATTATTTCCAATTTGAAAATGATTATTTCCAATTTGAAGTTGAAAAGGTATAGAAAGTTTTTGATGTAAAATTACCACGATTATCGATGGCAATTTATTACCATCGATAATCGTGGTAAATTTACTCTGCATGTGTAACACAAAATATTTACGCATTTTGGTGTAACGTAAAATTACTCTAGAAAAGAATAATTTTACATCAAAGTTTACGCGAAATTAACGCAAAATTACTTCCAATAGAGAAAATTTCAACATAAAATCGTAATATTAAACAAAAAATTACGCCAAAAGGTTGTAATTTAAATTTACACCAAAAAGACGTAAAAAATTTTTAAATTTTAATACCGTGGTTGAGTGGTAGCGTTGGCGAATTACAATGCTAAGGACGCAGGTTCGAATCCCGAAGACGGCATAAGAAAAATTAAATAAAAAATTTTTTGGATTTCTTTATTTTTTTATTATAATTTTTTTTCGAATTTTTTTTTCGAATTTTTTTTTTTGAATTTTTTTTTTTGATTTTTTTTTTTTTGATTTTTTTTTATTATTTAATTTTTTCAATTTCTTCTTATTGAATTTTTCTTATGCCGTCTTCGGGATTCGAACCTGCGTCCTTAACATTGCAATCAGCCAACACTACCACTAGGCCACGGTATTGAAATTTAAAAACATATAAAATAGAAAATATAAATTTGGTATACACATTTTCTGTGTGGTGTGTTGGCGATTTACAATATGCTTACAATTTACAACTCTGATGTACTTTTTTAAATCCCAGAGTTTAAATTTACACCTGGAGTGTACACATTAAACTACAGAGTTTAACTTTTACACCAGAGAGTTTTTATTATTAAACCACAGGTGTAAATTTAGACCAAGAGTGTACAATGTTAAGCAACAAAGCGTACGCTTACAAAACGGCGTGTATATTTTTAAACCATATAATGTAAATTTATATCAGAGCACATATTATTAAGCCACAGGACGTAAGTTAACAACAGGGAGTACAGATAATTAAACCAATGAGTGTAAGCTTACACCAAGGAGTTTATATTTTTAAGTCAAAAATTTTAAGTTTAAACCAAGCAGTGCATATTTTTAAGCCAACAAGGGTAAATTTATACAAAAAGAGTAAATTTTTAAACAAAAACGAATAAATTTACCCTTATTTTCAATGTAAAAAATACACAACTTGTACAATTTTACTATTTTTTGTGATTTTTATTTTTTTGTACGCCTTTATCAGTTGAATCTTAAATAACGAGGGTAATATTACATCAAAAATTACCATGATAATCGACGTAAAATTACGACCAAAACTATCGATTTTCTAGAGTGTATATTTTCTATTTAATGATGCAGAAGTAGATTTCCAGCAAATAGAAAGAATTAATCTCTGTACTAGTCTATGATTTTTACATTAGAAGAAACATCGGATCATGTCTAGAATACATCCCGTAAATTTATGAGTTTATAACATACTGTTAGTGAAAATCTGGAAAGTAATATGAAAACTAGCATTAAAAATTGCATATTTTAGAATACACTAGTTGTGATTCATGTTTATTACAAATCCTAGTGCATTCGTGAGATATTTTATTCCTTGTAAATAAACTTCAAATGTAGTAAATTTTATTTATTTTAGAATTTTTTCCACATGTCTAGAATACACCCCGCCGGGGTGTATTCTAGACATGATCCGAAACATCGAATATATTATTCATAATAAAGGATCCAATATTACTTTTCCATTAAAGAATAATTTACGAGAGACAGAAACAACACAGACACGGTAAAGAATTATTCATATAATAGTTCTTTGAAATATTGATGGCATCCATTTGCTATGTGCTATAATAAGGTTTTATAATTGATATGAAATACATAGGCTTAAATTTACAGTAAATTAAATTTGATTATACTTCAAAGAAATATCTGAAAAGGATTTTTTAGCATTTCCAATGATTATTATTAGTAAAAACTAATATAGTAATATGATAGAATATGAAATGGAACGGGGTAAGAAAATTTAAAATATTTTCAAACTTATTTTTATTGATATAGTGCGAGTTTTATTTTTATGTTTAATTTTAGAAGTCGCCTTTTTTGTTCTACATACTTCTTTTTTGATTAAGGTGTTTTTAAATTCATTGTTCTATACTAGTAATTTTATTTGTATATATAAAGTAATATATAAGAGCTTTAGGTTTCATAATAAAAAAATCATTGATTGAAGTTTATGATAAATGATTAAACCTTTTTTTATAATATGATACTCTAAATAGAAAACTCAACTACAAGTAAAAAAAATTAAAGGTAAAACGAAAAAATATTATAAATAAAATTTTTATATTAAATAGAAAGAGTAAAGAATAAAAATTAAATATATTTGCAAGTATTTAAATTATTTTTTTGTATATCTTCTATTTAATCAAATTATTTAATATTTTTAGTAATAATTTATTGAGCCTAAGCATAAATTACCATTTTAAATTTTAAAAGTATTCAATAAAATTTTGTCTCTTTAGAACCTTTTAGATATTATAATATGTATATCAATTTTCCTTTGTTATATTACAAAGTTATACAACATTATATTATTGAGTGTTACCATTACTTAAGATTTTGACAGTGGATAATTTGCACGCATGAAAAAAAGTAAATAAAAATAAAATAAAAAATTATTGCTAAAAATTTTTATTAAAAATTTTTATTAGAAATTTCAGAATTAAGTAAAAAAAAAAAAAAATACTATCATGATGTCTAGCGATGATGAGCACGAGATAGAAAGATATCGAATTGACTTTGGTAAGTAAATGTCCAAATTATCTTTATTCCTTGTATTTTTTTTTTGGTTTTTTGTCTTTTTTGGTATACCTACCTACCTAAATTTCTATAATAGAGTATATCAATCTTATTACGCTTTTCATTTATTTAATAAAAATAATTATAAGTAAAAGGTAATTGTGAAAACTAGAAGTAATTCTAGTTTGATAGTTTTTTTGAGGTGAATCTTCAAGTTTTTCTGGTCTTTATTTTAGAATATTTATATGGAGATTGTCAAATTGTTCCCAATTTTTAAGTCTTCAATTGCCGGAAAATAAAATTTAAAATTAAATGGATATGGTCAAGAATATTTACACTTCACTTTTAATACTTACGCCATTCTTGTTTAATAAGGCAGATAGCGTTCGGCTGGATCTTGGTCGAAGTTCTGTTTTATTTAAATCTTAATTATAAATTCTTTTATCGTAATTTTTACTTTTAAAAAGTTTTTTTTTTAATTTCGTTTTTTTTTTTTAAGTCTTGTATTTTTAAAATTATAGTTTTTTAAAACTTGTTGTTCAAAAAAAAAAACCAGAATTTTATTAAATCACGGCTTCGATTCTATTTATCGAAATTTTAAACTTAAAGTACAATGAATAATTTTTCGTATATTTTTTTTGGTTCTGTGTTGTTTACAAATTAAAATTTTTTTATATTATTTTTTTAGTTTTTTGCGATGAGGAAGACTATGGCAATGTTTCAAAACAAATGTCACGAAGGTAAATTTAATTAAGATCTAATTTTTATCAAACAAAATTTTTAATTACAGTTCTCCTGAAACCTTATGTTTTCTGAACAGTTTATATTGAAGTAGATAGAATATTATTTCTACTGTAGTGATATTGTTATCACTAACGATAAAATCAAACTAAATTTATAAAAATTTTAATTATTTCTTGAACCCAAAAATTTATATTTTAAAATAAGAATTACTGTAAATTATAATTAATTTGATTGGGCATCCAATCATAGTAGGATATAGTAAACTATTTCATATTACATAAGAGAATTAATTATATAAAATAAATTGTATATAATATTTATAGAATCTAAGAAAATTTAGTACATAAGATTTTTGTATAAATAAGAGAAAATTTGGAAATAGAAATCAGATTAAAATCAAATCTCGCTTTATTATAAACGGCTTCCCTGAGCTATTATAACACAGGTAAGATAGCTTTCCGAGCTACATAATACGGGTAACAGGCTGACCTCAGCCAAAACGAAAGCGCGTCTCGCTTTATAAGATAAACTGGCTGAATAGCCTCGACAATAGGATATCTATATGACATGCTTGTGGTCATTATAAATTAGTGATCTCATAGGCTTCCGTAGAAATAATTTTAATATTTAACAAAAAAAGTATAGGTTAAAATTTAAATAATGCATTCAGAATGAGCATTCAATTGGAATTACCTCTATATTAATTTTATTTACAATACCTACATCTTTCTTTCTATACGCTTTCTAATATTAAGAATGCAAAAATTTATTTCATTATTATGATTACAAAAAATTTTCCATTCAAAGAGAATTTCAGTATTGATTATATTAATCAGATGTCGCTTTTCAATACTGAAATTCTGTACTAATGGAAAAATATTTGAAATCATTATTTTTTGTATGGAATTTTTATTAACGGCTAAATTTCAGTTGTGTTCTGTTATCGAAGATGAGTGTACGCGTTTTGTTTTAATCGTTTTTTTTTTAAATGAAATTAATTTTTTGTTTATTGTTCCCCAAAAAAAAAAAAAAATAAATAATTAAATTACAAATAAATTTTTAAATTGTTCTTTGTGCGAATTTGTACCTTTTTTTTTTTTTATTTTGTGAAATAATAATAATAATAAATAATAATAATAATAATAATAATATTAATAGAAAAAATAAAATAATAAAATAATAAAATTTTAATAATAGTTCGCACAAAATCGTGTCGTCGACGTATTTTATCCGAAATAAAATAAAATTATTAAATAAATTTGACGCGGTTACCAAGTCTTCCTTTTTCTCCTATCCCGTATTCCCGTGCACTTTTCTTCACTCCCTTGTCGTTGCCTTGGTGGAGGTCAATAAGGTCTTAAAAACTGTTGACCGCCGGTTCGTAGTTCGTCAGCTGGTTAGTGGAATCAACTAGTTTCTTTATAATTTACACTTCTGGAATAGGGATGAGCATAAAATTCAGTATACAATTTTGTAACATCCGAAGTTTGGAAGCGAATTTCCAAGCCGTTCAAATCCATTTGGCCTCTACTAAACCAAATGTTCTGGCTTTAAGTGAGACCCAAGTATTGGACAACGGAGACCCCAACCGTTTTTCAATCCCCGGTTATGATCTTCACTTTTTATACGTTGCCCACAGAGGAGTCGCTGTGTATATAAAGAATGACGTTGCTTGTTATCCCATTACAGATTTAAATCATCAAGTCCCTTATTAAATTTTCTTTCGTTGTCGAGTTTGACTTGCTGTCGGACCAAATAAATCGTTGCGTTGACGGGTGTCTAAGATCACAAATTCGTATAGTTTGATCTGTTGAATTTGATAAGAAATGTCGACCATCATTTTTTGAATCAATATAAATTATGCCATCATAATGGCCAATAAAAACACTAACAGGATCAGATCAGATAAAAACACTAACAGGATCAGATTTGACACTAACAGGATCAGATTTGGCAACCAGTTAAAAAAATGTTTGGATTCTCATCCAAAAATGAAACACAATTCACATTTATGTAATTATTATAACAAATCTATAAAATATAATGGAAAATAATTATTATATCAATACATTAACATTTTTCTTATTTGAGTAGAATATAGGGGAAATATTTTTTTATAGTTTGGAAACTTTACACAAAAAAAAATACGCTCATTTGAGGCCGTTAACACAGGTAAAAGAATTAAACATGCACAATTATTTCAAATATATTTATTTATTTATTTATTTAGTTAGCTTAACTCAAGCTCAAATATTCATCATTTACAATGATATATAAATATATAAAAATTACACACAATTACATAACAACAGCAGAAAAAATAATACAAATAAATGAAATGCAAATTACACATTCTCTCCTTCAGACATTGCAGCCATCTTTGGCAACTCATTAATATTTTTATCAATTAATTAATAATATCATTATCTATTCCGTTTATAAAGCTTCCTCTTAAGGCAGTCTTTACTAAGATTAAAATCGAACACATCCTCGCAATCATTCGCCGCTTCCATCATTCTAGAGACCGGCTCCCCCTACCATAATTAGTTCGATGCCAATCAACGGAAAAAAGATCAACTCTTCTTAGGGATCTTTCAACAACTCGAAGGTTAATCTTACCAAGGACATCGGAACAAATGGCTCCCAGAATCAATTGATGGAGGAAAACGACACCAGCCACCTCTCTTCGCCTCTCAAGCGAGTGCAGATTCAACAATTGTAAACGCTCTGCATAAGACATATCAAATGTTGAGTAGAGTGGTACACCTCTGACTGCAAAGCTAGTAAACTTCTTTTGAATGGACTCAATTCTTAAAATGTCAACACCATAGTAAGGGGACCATATTTGACTTGAGTATTCAAGAATAGGCCGCACCAAGCTAGTAAAGAGAGATCTAGTCACCCTTGGATCATTAAACTCTTTTGAATATCTCTTAATAAAGCCAAGCATGGAATTACCCCTAGCAACTGTAGCATTAACATGGAACTGAAAACTAAGCTTTGAATCACAGTACACACCCAAATCCTTTACAACTTCAACCTTAGAAACAACAGAGTCACCTATTCGATAATCAAACCTGAACGGGCGGAGCCTGCGAGTATAGGAAATGAATTGACATTTGTTTGAATTAAGGATCAAATTATTCTTTGTACACCATTCAGCAAAGCAGTCAAGATCAATTTGAAGTTGGATACAATCACTTGCGCTGAGAATCTTTTTGTATATTTTCATGTCATCAGCATAAGCATTAATTACACTGTGATTGATAATTTTTACAACATCATTGACTGAAACTATGAATAAAAGTGGACCAAGATGGCTGCCCTGAGGGACCCCAGATAGAGCAATAAAATAGTCTGAGACCGATGATCTAAATTGAACAAAATACTTTCTGTTACTCAAATACGACGAGATCCATTTCACAAAAATCGTTGGAAACCCCAAGGATTCAAGCTTGAACAAAATGAGGTCGTGAGATAGGACATCAAACGCCTTACTAAAATCAGTGTAGATGACATCAGTTTGATAACCAGATTCCATATTACAAATCGAATCACTAACGACCTCGATAAGGCTCGTGGTGGTTGATTTACTTTTCAGAAAGCCATGCTGGAAGTCACTGAGAAACGGTTTGCAATGAAAATACAAATGCCCGAAAACTATTTTTTCAAACAGTTTCGGCAACACAGACAACTTAGCAATGGGTCTATAATTTCTGACGTCAGATTTCTCCCCACTCTTATAAAAAGGTTTAATGAAAGAGGACTTCCAAAAATCAGGGAAATGTGCTGACTCCAGTGATCGATTGAAAAGAAGTGAAATGAGGTAAGCCAAAGATTGAACACATTCCTTCAATACCAGAGCCGGCACACCATCTGGACCAGGCGCACAATCACCCCCAATCGCACCAATTGCATTGGCAACCTCTAACTCGCTAATAATAATTGAAGGGTAAGTGGTTTTTGAAAAGGATTCTATAAACATAAATAAATTAAAATATTCGTACCTGTAACTTTTTTGTTCTTCTTCCGATAATTCTATCGTAAAAATGAACACAGGAATCATTGGATGCACCAATAACGAACGTATTACTCGGTGAAATTCGAGTACAAAATAGAAAGCTATTAGGATTTATTATATGCTGTTGGATTTTTTCGGCAACCGCCTCTTTCATCGGGACTGTGAAAGCTGAAAAAAAAAAATTTTTTTTTAAGTTTACTTGAAATTTATATCCTTTTTTCGCATGTATAACATAAAATCACAATTTTACCCTGGTCTGAGCAAGTTGAATAAATAAAATATTCTCCGCATGGACTAAAATCTATGTCCAAAATACTACTTCTAACACCGACAGCTGGAATTCTGTGCATAATAGGATAAGTTCCTTTTGTAGAATCAAATACACGAATTAAATTTTGTGTTGCACAATTTATAAATCTACTACCATCTTTATTAAATTGTCCTATGTAATTTTTATTGGCCAGTGATAAAAGTTTTCCATGAAATTGGTTTGGAACATAAAAATTTGCAATTTGACGACAATCTTTTTGTGATAATTTTCCTGATTGTTTTATACTCAAACCATTTTCCTGTGATCTTAATATATTTACCAATGAAAAATTATTAGTTTTTGTGATTGAATCTGTCTCAATGCCAGACAAAATTTTGGTTTCACAATAAAATTTTGTTTTATGAAAAATTGACAAATCTGGTCTTTTTATGAATACAGGTGTGGGCCGATAACTTATAATTCTGCAGCCCTAGATTTGGTTAAATGTTTAGAGTATTAATAAGAATAATTACTGTTTAGAGTATTAATAAGAATAATTACTGTTTAGAGTATTAATAAGAATAAAAAATTTAAAAAGAACTGAGTTTAATTCATTTAACCACAATTTTATTAAAACTTAAAGACCTTAGATGCTAAACTTGTCACTGTATGTCATGTTAAAAAAAATTAATTAAATTAAAATTAGAAGCGAATTAATAAAACTATTAATCTATATATTTTTTTTGACAATATCGTAGTGAATCAAATTTAACAATGAAGTGAAAAACCAAATAAAAAGATTGAGCTATCAAGTTTTGTACTGTTGAAAACTTATTATTGAGTCAATTTTAATGATGAATCAACATTCCACTGAAAAGTAACGCTAAAATTTATTTGTAGTGTAAAGGAATGTGTTTAAGTTTACTTAATTTGTTTATTAATTATTTAGTATGTAGTGGATCTTGGGTTGGACATCC